>CANXYC010633766.1:0-10636 GCA_948193065.1 Aleurites moluccanus | reverse complement strand
ATAAATTTTTTTTTTTTATGTCTTTTTTGCATTTTAAATTTGGTTTGTTTTAATAGTGTTTTCCATTGGTTTTTTTTTTTTCTCTTTTGGTTGGTTTTATTTCTCTTATGGTAGGTTTTTGGGGGTGAAATTTTGATGCATTTTTTTTTTTTTTTTTTTTTTTTTTTTTTTTTTTTTTTTTAATTTCATTCCCATATTTTGGTTTGTAGAATCTTCTAATGGACGTGAGAGACAAGCTTCTTTTTGAACCTGAATATGCTGGGAATGTCAGGGAGAAGATCCCGCCTAAATCTTCTCTTCGAATTCCATGGGCTTGGTTGCCTGGTGCTCTTTGCCTACTTCAGGAGGTACAACTCTAATGTTTTGTTCGGTTCCTTTGGTCACTATTTATTGTTATCAAGGTTGTTGTTGACTGATTTAGAAGAGTTGCTTATTGTTACTAAGCAATTTCCTAAATGAGATTTATATCTATAATCCAGTCTGGAGAAGACAAGCTAGTTCTGGATATTGGCCGAGAAGCTCTCCAGCATCCTGATGCTAAGCCATATGTTCATGATTTACTTCTATCTATGGCACTAGCTGAGGTAAGAAAAACTAGCTAAGATGAAGTTGAAGCAAATTGGAGTAGCAGCTTTGTTATTCCCCCTTTTCTTATCATAGGTGCTTTCTTGAAGTGTGCAATTGCTAAGATTGGTTTTGAGAAGAATGAAGTGTCCCGTGGATTTGAAGCTCTTGCTCGGGCTCAATGTCTTCTTAGGAGTAAAACCTCTCTCGGGAAGATGGCATTGCTATCTGAGGTAATGTTTATTCTGTTGTTTTGTGTCCCTCAATATGAGGATCTATGATGTGCTTGGATTAGTTCTGCATATGTTGGCATTTTCTTATGTTGCGTGTTCCAAAATGGAGGTTGTGAACTTCTTGTTAAAATTGCCCAAATTTTCTCATTCTCTTGTTACTTGAGGGCGGAAATAAATATTTCAGTGGTTGATAGCTGTTTTTGAGACAGATAAGTTTATGAATGAATTTTTAGCTCTAGGAAATTTTATAAAGAAAAGTGGAAAGCGTACAATTCATGTCACAAACTTGTTTTTTGTCATGTATTTATGTTCTCATTGTCTACTGTCTGCTGTAAAGTTCCTGGTCTTGGCTTTCAGATAGAAGAATCTCTGGAGGAGCTGGCACCTGCTTGCACATTGGAATTATTAGGCATGCCCCACTCTCCTGAAAATGCTGAACGAAGACGAGGAGCAATTGCAGCCTTGCGTGAGTTGGTCAGACAGGGCCTTGATGTGGAAACCTCATGCAGGGTTCAAGACTGGCAATACTTTATGAGCCAAGCGCTTAATAGGCTCATGGCTACGGAAATAGTTGATCTTATCCCTTGGGATGATTTAGCCCTTATTCGGAAGAATAAAAAATCAATTGAATCACAGAACCAAAGGGTCGTTATTGACTTCAACTGTTTCTATGTGGCACTAATAGCTCATATTGCTGTTGGTTTTTCAAGCAAGCAAATCGAGTTGGTATAAATAGAAGATTGCACTTTTTATTCATTGTTTTGAGCTTATCGTGTTTATAGGTGTTGATATTTAGGTTTCATGAAACAGCTGTTTGACTTTGCTGATGTCAGTTTCTTGTCATTATATAGATCAACAAAGCAAAAATTATGAGCGAGTGTTTGATGACATCAGAAGGTATTGATTTAAAATTTGAGGAAGCATTTTGCTCGTTTCTTCTTGGCCAGGTATATTTCATTTCTAGATTGTAAATTCATGGTAGCTCTCCTGGCGTATATCAGACACTATAACTTAGTTGATGCTAGTGTGCAATTCATATCCTTTTCTACTCCCTGGTGTCACTTTCTCTTGTCTTGCTTCAATTGTGACACTAAAGGAAATTTACATCTTGATTTACAGGTTAACGAGGCCCAGGTTGTTGAAAAGCTTCATCAGCTAGAATTGAACTCAAATCCGGCTTCACGGAGTTTACTTCCGGAGAAGGAGATAAAAGATGGAGCTGGTGTAAAACCATCATTGGTATGTCATTGAGTCATTCTTATATATAGGACACATTAGTTGTCCATTGACATATGTATTTGAAGGAAATTTAGGTGGGGAGCTCCATTGCTAGTATGCTGCTAAAGGCCTTACCTCTTGGAAATGGATTTGATGCATGTTAATGTGGAATATAGTAAAGCCTCTATAAATCAATATTCGATAAATTAATAACCTTTATTATATAATAATTTTCTACGGTCCCGACTTGGGTTAATAGGCTAAATTAGTACTCGATTAATTAATACCTCTTTTAATTAATAGAATTTATGAGTCCCCACTATATTAATTAATAGAGGTTTTACTGTAGTACTTTGGTTGTCTATCTTTATTCATTGTCTGTTCATGTTATAATGGATACTCGATTTGTGAATCAATATCCGAGAGACTCTTGTAGTTTTGGGCCTTCCAATCCGGTAACTCAGTCTTTTTGTGCTGAATGCTCTAACATATAATAAGAGATTGATGATGTGCTGTGTTTTTTATACTACTGTTAAACTATTCAGTGATTCTCATTATGTATTTTTTTGTGTTTGTGTTATTTTCTTGGGTCTGTACATGCGAAAGAGTGTTGAATGATCCTATTTTGATTAGATATGAAGCTTGGTATAGCATTATGAAGATGTGGTATAGTATAGTGGTCACATATCCTATTTTGACCAACAAATGTACTAGTATGGAAGTTTGAGCACATTGAAGTTGTACGATATAAGAATGTGAGGGGCAGACTTATAATGATGTGAAGGACTGGAGGAAAAAGTTCCATATAGCTGACCCAGTTAGTTTGGGATTAGGGCTAATTGAGTTGAATAAATGAAGTTTGGTATATTCTTATGTCATGTATGTGTTAAAACTATCCTTGATACGTCTTTCTTATATATGAACTAATACTTAAGCTTTTAGGTTGGAAGCTTTATAATGGTAGAGATCAGCCGAAAGCTTGTGTTCCAATTTGGCTCTGACTTCTGCTTAGCGGCCATTCTGACTTGTTCCAATTTGGGTTGTCATGTGAAATGGTTGCTTGAGCTGATAAATTCCCACATTGGCAAGGGTTTGTGGTTTGGATTTGATTGAATTATAGGTTCTTAACCTCATTGCTTAGGCTTTCATTTTGCTTGTAGTATCAATGTTACAGAATAAGTTTCATCTTGAAGTGATTTGCTGTTCTATCACATTTACTTTGATGTACTATGTTGCATGTAGACTATTATGTGTTCCTTGCTTCTGTCTTGTTTGAGTGGCTGTTGAATGAACCTTGATTGGTTTTCTTTTTGTGAAAGTAAGTTGCCCTTCTTGATAAGTGATGCAGATGATGAGAAACTTCAGAAAAATACATGGTTATCAAAATCGGACCGAACCGACCGGTCGAACTGAAAAATCGGGAATTAAACTAAGGACCGGGCCGATCAGCCCCTTTTACCCGCCCCGAAGAACCTGATAAAAAATCAGTGAACCGGACCGATTTTCCTGTTTGGGCGGGTGAACTTTTTTTTTTTAATTTTTTAAATTTTTTATCAAAACGACGTTATTTTTGTCAAGTAAAAAGGGCGTCGTTTTGACTTAAAATAAATTAAGAAAACTACAGTAGCTTTGTTTCAATTTTATCCGACGCCAAAATCATGACTATTACCTGTTAACCTATTGCGTGAGTAAATGTTTGAGCAAGTAAATGTCCATAACTTACTATATATATAATTTTTTATTTAATATGATTGGATTGATACCATAAAAAATATAACCTTATATAAATTCATGATTTAGCATAATTACATTATGTATATTTTTATCATTTATATAATAAATGTCACATTATATATACATATACATGTATATCGTTTTTTTTTTTCGGTTTAACCGGTTCGATTTCAGTTGGATCTCTGACCTCTGTCTTCACCGATTCTTTAACCGGTCCGGTTTTGAAAACATTGGAAAAATAAAGTTTAAAGATGAAAATTAGAATTATGGTCTAGATGTGATGTTGGTTTTATTAGGATTAGAACACTTTCTAGTCCTTTTAAGTTGTTTAAGTCTATTTAAATAAATTAGGCTTGTCCAATATTTTATGTGTGAGAGGTATTTTGTAATTTTCAGATTTGTTGGGTTAGGTTGGAATATTTTATTTACTTTAGGAGTCTCTCTCTCTTTTTCTAATTTAGTCTTATTTTGGGTACTTATTGGTTTAGAATAATATAGATCCTTTTTTTTTTTTTTTTTTTGTGCGCGTGTGGTTTTCTTTAGGAGTCCAAATCCTTGGGGAATTAGGTATGCTTTTCAGAATCTATAAATATCGATGCTTGTAATTTTATAATTGATTTGTTTAATCAATAAAATTTTAACAATTGTGTTCTTTGGATCATGTGATGCAATTCAACTCTAGACATGATGCCAATGAAATTTGGGTGTGATGCTAAGGAAGTTTAGATTTGAAGCCTAAACTATTCACTGGTATGGTTCACAATGCTTTACTTCCATTGCGAACAGCCACATATCCCTCTTTTTCTTGTTAATTTTGCTTCTTAGGCATATTCCTTTGCAACCCTTAATTGTCTGCCTAATTTCTATCCATTTTAACTTTATAAACCAAACTCTATCCTCAATATTCAGTCCTGCAGGCTGTCTTATGTCTCAGGTCAACAAGGCATCTTGTTTTACCTGAGCTATCAATCTGGATTTATGAATGAATTCAATGATACTATTTGATGCCATGCAGTGTGTTGATAAATGAAAATCCTGCCAATGAGCCATGCTATTCCTCTTTTCATATATTTTTCTTTCCTCTTTTGTGTTTTATTTTGTGTTTTACTGGATCATACTTAGAATCCTGGTTCCACTTGCCCCTTGTAAACTATATTTTTTTAATTATGTGCTTGATGCTTGTTTTGAAATGTTTGACACTTTCTCATGTCAGAATGCATGCTGAACTTGACCAGGAAACATGGCTAAAGGATGCTGTGCTTGTTGTCTTTCCAGATACTAGAGATTGCTCTCCATCTATGGTGAGACTCATGAATCTTGGATTATAAGCAAATACTAACAACTGTTTTTAGCACGAGTTATTAATTACAAAAGCTTGTTTCAACAGGTCAAGTTTTTCGGTGGTGAAAAGAGAACTCCAGGAAGCAAGAGAACCAAAGCATCTCCACAAACCAATCCTACTCTAGACCATAGATCAGTGTCTGAAATTGCATTGAAACGAATGGATCGTGGGGAGTCTTTTTCAAATATGAACTCCACTCAACTTCTTGGGACTGCTGTTAAGCAGTTAGCTCCAACTGATCTGCGAAGCTCTTTGTTATCAGGGAAGTATGAAAATGGAGGCAATGGTGATGAACAATCAGTTCAATTTGAAAGGAATCTTGGTGCAGATCATAGCAGAGGTTGGCAAAACTGGTTGGCCCATAGCAATGTGGTTGGAAAGACAACTTTTGTTGCTGTACTGGGATGCTTTGTGTTTTTTACCTTTAAACTATCTGGCTTTAATTTAAGAAGGATAAAGATTGCATCTAAATTGGCCTCCAGCAAACCTAGAATGAGCAGCAGTTCCCTTGTTTGCACAACAGATCCCTCTCTTGTTTGCAATGTTGGGCCTGCTTATATTAGGGGGAGTAGCATTGCTGGCAGGATGAAAAAGTTGTTGACAAAGGTAAAAATGCAGTTCCAGAAAGAGTCAGATCTTAGAAAACTGAAGAGCTCGGAGATTGCTGCTAATTTGTCATCATACATGACCACATTATCTAGGAAGGAGATGCCTACTGAAGAAGCTGAAGCACTTGTTAAGCAATGGCAAACAATTAAAGCTGAAGCTCTGGGGCCAAGCCACCAAGTCCATAGCCTCTCTGAAGTCCTTGATGATTCGATGCTGGCTCAGGTAAAACATATGGATTGCTATAACACAATTTGACATTGAGTTATCCATCTCATAATTTGGAGAAGTTGAGTAAACAGCTATAAGAAATAACTTTGGTTGGTTGTCCAATGTTTGATAAGCTATCAATCTTGTAACATTGTTTTGTTTAGACATAAAAAAAAGTAACTGGATCTCCTGCAGTTGTAACAGTCTGATTTGATGTGTTATCAAATATGGCAGTCAAGACATGGCGGAATGCTATTTCGTGGGTATATATGCTGGCGGTCTGAACTACAAATTTTAAATCTTGAAAATATGTAGTATTATCAACTTGCTGGAAATTTCATAAATGAAATGATCTATGCTGAGTTCCTGCAAATTTTGAATTAGCTATTGGCATGCAAGTCCTAATGCTTTTATTTACAAAAATTCAAACCGTGATGCAGCCCCACCTTTGATGGGCGCATTGTGGAGGAAAATATTGGCAATGAGTGTTGACTTCCTGCAAATTTCTTTTCCTGAAAGCTGTTATCAGGTCATTGACTTTGTTTTGGGTTTCTGATTCACAGTGGCAAGCTTTGGCCAACGCAGCAAAATCCAGACCTTGTTATTGGAGATTTGTTTTGCTGCAATTGTCTGTGCTGCAAGCTGACATTTTATCAGATGGATACGGTGTGGAAATGGCAGAAATTGATGCCCTCCTTGAGGAAGCAGCTGAGCTTGTGGATGAATCTCAGCAAAAGAACCCGAATTATTATAGGTAAGCATATATTGTGCTGTTTTCTTTTCTGAATTGAGTCTAATTTTGGTACATTAATCTGCACAATAAGTGTACTAAACAATGTGATATGTGGATGGTTTACATGTAATCATGAATATAGATGGCAAAATGAACCCGAACCCGAAGATCCGATTCTACTCGCCTGATACTGAACCCGACTCAAATCTGATTTGATTTTAATAGTCAATAATCCGAAATCCGAATTATCCGACATGAAAATGACCCGTATCCGAAGATGAACCGATGTGATAAAAACCTGAACCCGTGAATGAACCCATCTAAGGAGATGCTGAACCCGCTTACTGATCCACCCGAG
Source organism: Aleurites moluccanus (assembly GCA_948193065.1). Classification (NCBI taxonomy): domain Eukaryota; kingdom Viridiplantae; phylum Streptophyta; class Magnoliopsida; order Malpighiales; family Euphorbiaceae; genus Aleurites; species Aleurites moluccanus. The sequence goes on along the minus strand of CANXYC010633766.1, from coordinate 3,638 downwards.
TAATCGAAAACCCAACAATGACTTAATTTGAGAATGAACCGAACCTGAAATTGGATCAATCCGAAATGACCCAAACCCAAACACAATCCGACCAAAAAGCAACCCAACCCAAATATTGACCGAGAAAAGAGAATAAGAGATGGAGGTAGAACGCTAGAAAATAGAAATTAAGGGTAAGGATGAGAGATGAAAAAAAGTTAATATAATAACTTAACCGAAAACAAACAATAATAAAAAACACGTAGTTTTGATTATAGGAAAAAATATAATTTTTTTTTTTTTTCGTTATAGATAGAAATATGAATTGAAATACAATAGTTAATGATGTGTTGGATTCTTAAATTGCATTTTTCATAAAAGTAAATTAGGCAATAGATATACAAACTATATACCAATTGATTTTATTTTAAGTTAGTGAATAAATATGACTATTAGAAATTGAAACCAATGTTTGCATGAATCAATAGATAATGAATTGGTGGTCTAGTTAATTCTCATAATTGATAATTGAATATTACATTTGAAATCTAAATTTCAGATTTTATCATAATTGATAAAGTCTAATGGTCTACGCAATAAATTCACCCGAAACTTAAATCGACAAATCTGGCAATTGAGATAATTCGATATGATGGTGACCTGAAACTCAATAGTGACTCGAGCAGTTAACAACCTGACCTATTGACAATCCAATCCGATGATAATTGAAACTCTATCATGACCCAACATTTTGACAATCTGACTTATTGGTAACCCAACCTAATAACGACTCAAACTCAATGATGACTCGATCCATAAATTAACCGATCCGTTGATTATTTGACCCAAAAGATAATACGTATCAATAATGACCCAACTTAATTGATTACCCGATCCAATGATGACCTGACTCGGTGACAACTGAAATCCAAAATTATCCGAATATGAATTTAACCTGAACCTGAAATGACCTACCCAAAACCGACCCAACCCGCCTATTTGCCATCTATAATCATGAACATTGTGGCTAGTCTTGTGCGGGTATTATTAGATTAGTTTAGTTGCAACTCTAGATTCTGGGACTGAGGGTGCAACAATTTGCAAATCTTTGTAGGTTCCTAAATAATTTCTCATTCCTTCTTGAATAGGCTGACTGAATAATTTGTCATAATAAACTACTTTTTTGAAATAAAATTTGGAGATTAATATTATTTTGTCAGACTTGATTTTTCTATTCTAAACTAGTAATTGGCTGAATGCAGCATCTATAAAATCCATTATGTTCTTAAAAGGCAAGAAGATGGATCATGGAAGTTCTGTGAAGGTGATATTAAGACGCCATTATGATGAATCCAGCCCAGTAGTGGAAAGCACAAGTCAACAATGGTTACAATGTCCTACTAACATGTTTTTTCCATCTTCAATTTTCATATTGTAAATTGATAGGTTGACAATGATTGTTTACATCTATCCCTGTGGTAGATCAAACCGTTAGGGGATTTCCATTTACTGCATAAAGGTGGTTGTAAACTTGTGATTGATGCTTACCGAGGAAATTAATATTCTTTTTACCATTTTTATATCAAAAGTTGGTTTGATGAAATTTGGACAAGGTAAATGATTACAGGAGATGGATGTGTGGAAAAGCAACTGAACTTATTCAGATGAATTTTAAAAATTTCAAGCATGAATATGTGTAGGAAGGGAGAGCAATATGGACAAAAAGAATGCTCAATCATTTAAACAAGACTTCAGGTACTTTAGATTGAAGAAATTACTTGTTTATGAAATATATATTTGCGGGAATATATTTTCTGATCTACTTATTTTCTGTTGTATGGTGATATTATTGAAAATTATTTTATAATATTTGGACAACATTGGAAATTACTTACTTTCTTTTAATAAGTATTGCACTTGCAAAAAAAAAAATCCTACTGATTTATGTTATGAAAAATGTGAGACACAATAATAATATAATAAATGGAAAATCAAAATTTAAGATGTTCTACATAAACCTATTATGACTTATGTTTTAAAACATAAACCTAGTAAATAAAAAGAAAATCTCATCTAATAACTTTTAAAAGTCCATAAAATAGAAGTCAAAATGATTTTTTTTTCTTATAGGAAAGATAAATAAAACCCTATTTAAGAATCGCAAAGTGATTTTGGGAAAAATTTTAACAAGTCAACATAGCTTGATAATTTTAGATATCAAGATCAAAGAAAGGAAAATGAGATGTAGAAGAAATACAAATCAACGAAGTAAATGATGTTAGAATGAACTTCTTAAGTTGGAAGTATGAAAGTCGGACATGGAGGCTAAAGCCATATGCATAGACATGACTTCACGGGTTAGGGAAATTGCTAGAAGAGTTATGAGAGAGTCTAAAGGACATGACTACCCTCAAATAAAAGATGATGGAGGAGTGAGAAAATACAAAAGATAGTGAAGAGAAAAAGAAAATGGTACAAGAGACTACCAAAATGTGATAATGAGGAGGTTTGTGGCAAAAAAAAAAGGTCATGAGCCAAGCAAGAGTAAGGACCTTTGAGAAGTGTGAGAAACTTAGAACGAAAGTAGGTGAAAATGATATCTACACGTTGGCACTGAGAAGAGAAAGGAAATATCAAAATCTCAATCAAGTAAGATGTATCAAGGATAAAGAAAAAAATATTTTGGTGAAAAAAAGGACATTAATGAAAGGTGGAGTTACTTTGATGAACTTCTAAATAATGGCCAAGGCGATAACATGATTGACATAGGCTACATGATTATGGAGAAGAATATGGCATTCACTAGAAGGATTAGATATTTAGAGGTCAAAGAGGTTTCGAAAAGGATAAAAGTTGGAGAAGCATACAGTCTCGATGGAATACCGATTAAAGTATGAAAGTATCTAGATGATGTTGAAATAGCTTGGTTAACTAGTTATTTAATAAAATATTAACTTTAAAGAAAATGATAAATGAATGGAAAAAGAGTTTTTTAGTACCAATTTTTAAAAATAATGGAGATATTCAAAGTTGCTTAAACTATAGGGAGAATTAAGCTCATAAGTCATACTTTAAAATTATAGGAAAGAGCTATAGAACACACTTACATGGTGTTTCATCTATCTCTGCCAACCAATTCAGGTCCATGCCAAGTCAATCAACCATGAAAGCAAACTTTCTCATTAAAAGACCGGTGGAGAAATACAGAGATATAAGAAAAAACTTGCAAATGATTTTCATTGACTTGAAGAAGGCTTATTGTCACACCCCAACTCCAGTAGTGCGATGGTCCTAGGGCAAGGATAGGCTTAAGGCCACCATAAACCCGTAGAACTCACAAATCATGAATCTCATCTTCTTCAAATAAAGTGCAATATCATATATTACCATACATCTATCATGTCCAGACATATAATTAAAACCAATCATATCTTTCTATTATCATTTCATACTTTCCTCTTGTTCCTTAATGATCAAAAGAGACATCTCACATCACTGAGAAACAAGAGTATCTAAAAGATAACAATCATACATTAAAATATTCTAGTATCCTTGAAAGACTAACTACGAAGCTCTAGAGTATACTCCAATACATATTGTATTATAATACCATTAATAAGTATACAAAATATCTCAAAAGAATTATTACAATGAAGCTT
>CANXYC010633702.1:0-11639 GCA_948193065.1 Aleurites moluccanus | reverse complement strand
TCCTACCTAAGGGAGTAACTACCTCTAAAGGTACTCGCAAGGGTTTTCTCTCTCTACCCAATCTCATAGCAAATACAGGAGATACAAAAGAATGGGTAGCACCCGAGTCAAACAATACATATGCATCAGTACCATAAATAGAAAGCTTACCTACTACTGTATCATGAGAACTCTGAATCTGTTGCGGAGTCACTGTAAAAACTCTACCCTGTCCCCTGCCTAGAGGTGGTGGAATAGCTGAATATGATCGACCTGTGGACCTACCTCTACCTGCATATCCTCCACCCCTACTCAAATATACACTGGGCTGTGACCCTGTAGAACCAATGGTCTGAGTAGTCCTAAACATAGGACAATCCCTATAAAAATGTCCACGCTCTCCACTTCTCAGACAAGCTCCTGTCCGCAACCGGCACTCTCCTGTGTGCCTCTTCCCACAAAAACTGCACTGGGGAAACTCTGATAGCTATGGCACTGGTCTACTAACTGCTCGGGAGGCTACTGATACTGATGGCCTCACGCCACCTCCTCTGGATACACCTTTCCCGTGACCTCTCTGAACAGATGCCGGTTGTGACTGTATAGGTCTAGAAGAACAAGTCTGGAAGGGTCTCTGCCCTGGTCTAGATGAATCCCCCTGGAACCTCCTCTGATCTCTCCCAGCTCTATCCTTCTTAGAGTTTATTTCCATTTGCACTACTGTATCAATAATAATCCCTAATGAGGTAAATTGTATGGCTAGCAGATTAATACAAATTGTCGACTGCAACCCATTCCGAAACCTTCGGATCAAATGTGCCTCTGTAGGTGCTATAGACCTACCATATCTGCTCAATCTCCGGAACTCTCGGGCATACTCCAGCACACTCATGCTACCCTGAACCAACTGCTCGAATCTAGCACTGTTTCGATCTCTTAACCCCTCTGATAAAAACTCATCAAGCAACTTCTATTTAAACTCTACCCAAGACATAGGGTTATCACCCCTAATGTTCCCATCTATCCTCTCGTCAAACCAGGTAGAGGCATCCCTCTGTAATAATGAACCCACCAGCTCAATCAATCTGGCGTCAAAACACGGTAGACCCCTAATTGTTCGGTTAACTATCTCAATGAAGTCAGAAGGATCCTTACCATATTCACCCTGATATGAGGGCAGCTGTAACTTCCTGAACTCAAATAATGAAACATCGCCCTCTGGAATCAACCTCCTACCCCCAACTCTCTCTCTAACTGCTGGTGCCCTCTCTGGCACTGGTGGAACTTCTATGGGAGGTATTACTACTGGAGGGACAACAGGCTGAGCTATAGGAGGGATAGGAAACAAAGATGGTGGTGCTAGTGGTTGCATAGCTGCTGCAGCCTGCCCCACTAAATGAGCCTGTAACATATCTGCTAACTCCTGATTCCTCCTCTGCATCTCTTGCCTAAGCTCCTGAATCTCTTGCCTCCACTGGGCATCATCCCCTCCTCCACTATCTGTCCTCCTACGGGACCTAGGTGGCTCAGAATTCGCTCCTCTGCTCTGAACCGAGGCTCTATAACTGACCTCAGGCTCCTCTCTATCAGGACGCCAGACATCGCCTAGACGAGGATGAATACTTCCTCTCTCACTAACAGACATCTGCACAACATAGATGAGATTTATCAATACATGGATATGCAGAATTTCAAACAATGAGGAAACACTTAAATTGATGATGTACAATTTCCTATACTCCATGATATACACAAGACAAGCAATAATGTATCAGGCAATTAAAATCATGTCACTGTTCATATAAACACATCATATTCATATAAACATGTCAAATATTTCAAACCTAAGCTCTGATACCAACTTCGTCACAACCCTATAGTGTGGGGTGTGACATTAATAATTTAACTTAATATTTAATAACTTAAAGAACATTAACTTAATAAGCTATGAAATTATCTCCACTTCATTAATAAGTTTATAACTTCTTCATTTATACTTCTTTAACTATCAATTCATTAATTCTCCTGCATTATTCTCCTCTAGTTGGAAAAGATTTTTAGTAGATATACAATCTTTTTCCATTTGATCCTCATAGTACGGAAATAAATTAGCAACATTGAAAGTAGCAGACAATCCATACTCTCTTAGTAACTCAAACTTGTAAGTCTTATCATTAATTCATTCCAACACTCAAAAAGAAATCGCAATCCTCCCATCTTAATTTAATGTTGGTGAGCTGTGTTTTGACGTCTAGGTGGCATATTTATTGTAAAAAAAATATTTGGAGGAAACAATGAGGTGGTAAGGTTAATAGTGTAACAATGAGATGGTCATGTAGATATCACAACCCAAAGCTTTGATACCAACTGATGTAGGGACAAATCGATTTTGACAAGGTTAGAAACCCCACTATGGTAGATATGGCTAAAGACACCAACTAATAAAGAGATAAATAGGGATAAACTGATTTTGGCAAGGTTGAAAACCCCACTACGATAAATATGGCTAAATGCACTACCTTAGTATGCCAAACCATGGATACAGATAAACTCACAATCCTTAGGAATCCACCAAAAGGAAAAGGAGATTAGAGGGAGAACTACTCACTCAAGAAATATTTAAGTCTTAGTTGTTGTATCTTTTTTTAGCCTTAGAATGGCCATATATATAGGCTTACAAATAGCTTAACATAAGAACATTAAACTCCTTCAATTTAAACAACTTATTAATTGAAGTTATTTGAATACTTAATAATCTAACTTAATATTTAATAACTTAAAGAATATAAACTTAATAAGCTATGAAGTTATCTCCACTTTATTAATAAGTTTATAACTTCTTTAACTATCAATTTATTAATGCTCCTACATTAATATGAATGTATATATGCCATGAATAGATGCATAAAACTTAGGATGAATGACTATATGATAATTTTTATTAATTCAGAAGCATTCTAGAGTAAAAGTACCAAAGTTAAGTTTTGTTGTGCATGTTTGTTGTTATAGTGCCTATTTTAGGTTATTAGCTTGAAAATTGGTATGCTTTGTATTATGTGATAATATGGCATGATTGAATTCATGGTTGAATGAATTTTAATATTAACATAATGCCATGAATGAATAATTTGAGCATGGACTTAAAATGAGTAAAGCAAGATTGGCTAAATACATACTTTGTTGAGATGCAATATAATATGCCTCTTATAGGGTAGCATGACATGTTTAGGTTAGTTGTCAAAAGTATTTTGGATTGTGAATAATTTGGTATATGCATTGTAATGTTTATGAGTTTTGGTCATTTGTATATGAATCAAGTGGTTAAAGTGTCATGCTTATATGTTATGCATCATGCATATGATAAACTTCATGTTTGATATGATTAGAAGGAAATATGCCATTTTGCAAAGTATGTTGTGCGTACATTTATATTGTATGAGCTAACCATGTAGGGATAAAGTAAAATAAATAACATGATGCTTGTAAGGCCTAAGCATGCATGAAATGTAAAAGGGTCTAAAATGCATTAAGGCCCTAAAAGGCAAAGTCTAAGGTGCACATGTTTTGTTTAATGCATTAGATTAAGCAATTCAATTACCTTTTTTGTTCCTTCTTCACTTTAAGATGTTGGATGAATGAATGAATGTTTATAGTATGTTATTGTCATGACCCGGTTTCCCGAGTCGCGATAGTCCTAGGGCACAGGAGATGCCAATGGTGACCGACACCCGTAGAACATAGTATCACTCACATCATCTATAAACTTTAATATATTATTCATATTCATTAATTATCAATCATTCTATTAACCTGTCATGCATTCTGTAATTGGCTGCAATCATCAATTGTCACAAAATCATATCATACATCATAATATAATATCATCATCATAATAATACCATCATCATATACATGTTCATTTCCTAGCTAACTCGTACATACGCATGGAGCAGCTAGATAATGAACACCAAAATAAATGTTATACAAAATAGAATATATGTGTATACATCTGAAAGTCTGTAGCAGAATCCACAGAGAAATAGAAGTCTGGATTCTGCAACTCAATCCTCTCCTGAAAGGGGTAAATAAATAAAGAATTAGTATATATGATACTCAGTGAATTTACATGCATCGCAATAAATAATAGGTATTATATAACCAAAGGTATCAGTCAATGAAATATCAGTGTACAGAATAAGTGTCAGTGTACAGTAAAGCCAAATAAAATCATACAGGCTTGGTTACATATCGAAAGACAGATAATGGGATGGACTATATGAAAAGAAATCATACAATCTCCAAACAATCAATATCACTGGACTATGGAGGTCGCCAGTATATCCATATCAGGATCAATAAGCATAAGGCTGATCAGGCCCTATGGCTAGGACCATAACCCCTCCTAGCCAGGGTACCAATAATACAATGTGCACAAGGTCGACAGTATTTTCCCACTATTGTGTCGAATCAGTAGTTCTACCAAAACCATATCAGGGTCAATAATGAGGGATACCATAAACAATAATGGCATTCGGATACAGTCAATCAAATAACAATCAGTTCGGTATCAATCAATACAATATTCATTATCAACAATGGCCATGCCATGTACAATATACAATCATCAATTAAGGGTTTAGTATCAAGGAAAATCATAAGACAAAAGTTGGGTTCAGTGGTTGAAATGGTATATATCAATAAACAAAGTTATATAACATCATAGGATTGATTTGGTAAGGGAAAATTTAAGCACAAACCAAAGAAAATCCAAAGGTAACACAAAGGCAAAGGGTTCGGCCATTTAGGGCTTTTCATAAATGGTGTCCAATAATCAATTCAAGCATTTAGGTATGTTAAATAATGCATGTAGAACTCACCTAATGCTTCCAATAGCCAATGCACTAGCCAATTGAACCAAATCCATAAAATCCCCAAATTTTGGCTATTTTGAGAACTCCAATTCCACAATCTACAATTCTACATCAAATTAACCATCAATTAGTTATCACTTACATCTAATTAACTAATTCTATCATCAATTAATAAAACTCATTACTAGTTTATCGAATCATATCTTACAGTTCCAAATAAACCCTCAAATTTAGGGATTTCCACAAATTAGTATCAATCTAAGTAAATTAACACTAAACCCATTTATTTCAACCTAAATAACATCTAATTAATCAATTAAAACCAACAAATATACCCTTACCTCAAATAGGTTAAAATGGGTTAAAATCTATACTTCAATATCCCTTGAGATCCTTAGTTCTTTTCCATTAGTTGAGGATGGAAAAGAGATGAGCACAAATAATACTTAAGATTTCTACGAAATTTCTTCAGAAATTTGATGAAAAATGAAGAAATTTGAAGAAGAAAAATGGAAGACAGTGTTTCGGTCTTCTATGGAGAAAAGAAGAACGAAGGAGAAAAATAGAGAAGAAAAGAATATAAGTTTTCATGAAAGAAACAATCAGTTACTGCCCCTTTAAATAGGCTATTGCCTCAGTAATTTCCACCTCGCCATTTCTTCTTCACCATTCTAGCTCGCAATTGCCACTTCGTAATTGCCAACTCGCCAATGCCAGTTCACCATTCCCAAGTCGCAATGCCTCTTCACATTGCTGACTCGCAAATGCCAGTTCGCCATTCCCAGCTCGCAATGCCTCTTCGCATTGCCGGCTCGCAAATGCCAGTTCATCATTCCCAGCTCGCAATGCCTCTTCGCATTGCCAGCTCGCAAATGCCAGTTCGCCATTCCCAACTCGCAATGCCTCTTCGCATTGCCGGCTCATAAATGCCAGTTTGCCATTCCTAGCTCACAATGCCTCTTTACATTGCCGACTCGTAAATGCCAGTTCGCCATTCCCAGCTCGCAATGCCTCTTCGCATTGCCGGCTAGCCAATTCCACTTCGCAATGCTAGCTCGCCAATGCCACTTGGCAATGCCGGCTCACCTATGCCTCTTCGCAATGCTGACTCGCCAATGCCACATCTCAATGCGCTATAGATATTCTAACTCCTCGAATCTTTTACCACTTAAAATATATGGTTAGGGGTCCAACATATCTGGAATCCAAATCCAAAGGAAATCTAAATAATTTATAGTGAATTTCTACATTTCACATTGACTTTACTCTCCTAGAACGGTCCAGCAAGTCTGATTCAAGTTGATTTCTCTTAAGTTAAAATTTTTCTAATCTCTTTTACATTTTTACAACCATCAATCAATATTATACAAATGAATATTTTTCCATGCTCACTCTTTTGACCCGTTCATTCTCTAACATTCTCAAAATAAATAAAATTCAGACTTATTGCAGGATTTATGAACTAGACCGATCTAGTTTAAAATGTACACACACACATGGGTATATATATATATATATAAGATAAAAATTGACAGGTGTTACATTCTTCCCTCCTTCAATTAAATTCGTCCTCGAATTTAAAAAAAAAAACTTACCTCAAAACTGAAATAGAGATGGATATCTGTTCCGCATCTCCTGCTCGCTCTCCCATGTACACTCCTCTATCGTCTGGTTCCTCCATAGCACTTTAACCATAGGGATCTCTTTGTTTTGAAGCTTTCTGACCTGTCGATCAACAATCTCCACAGGTATCTCCTTATATGATAAATCCTCACTGAGATCCACATCCTGTATCTCCAAAATGTGCGATGGATCCGATACATATCTCCGCAGCATCGATATATGGAATACTAGATGTACATGACTCATATTGGGTGGAAGAGCCAATCTATAGGCCACACTGCCAATATGTTCAAGTATCTCAAACGGGCCTATAAATCATAGTGATAGCTTGCCCCTCTTCCCAAATCTCATAACTCCTCTCATCGGTGAGACCTTTAGGAAGACATGATCACCAATCGAAAACTGTACATCCTTCCTCTTCGGATCAACATAACTCTTCTGCCTACTGAAGGCAGTCCTCATCCGCTCTTTGATCATAGGGACCTTCTTTATAGTCTCTCTAATCAGTTGTGGTCCCTCTAGCTGCTTCTCTCCCGGCTCCACCCAACATACTGGTGATCTGCACTTTCTACTATATAGTGCTTCAAATGGAGCCATACCAATTGAAGAGTGATAACTGTTATTGTAGGAGAACTCTATCAGTGGCAGATAATAATCCTAACTACCTTTGAAATCTAGCACACATAACCTGAGCATATCCTCTAAGGTCTGGATCGTCCTCTCAAACTACCCATCAGTCTGTGGATGTAAGACAGTACTAAACTGTAGCTGGGTACCCATAGCCTCCTAAAATTTCTACCAAAACCGGGATGTGAACTGTGTACCCCCACATATATGATAGACAAAGGAACTCCATGAAGATGCAAAATTTTATCAATATACAACTGTGCGTACTGAGCTGCTGAATAGTTGGTCTTAACCTCCAAAAAATGTGCAGACTTCGTCAATCAATCCACAATAACCCAAATAGAGTCATACCCCCTTGAAGTCCGTGGTAGACCAACTATGAAATCCATGGTAACCTGTTCCCATTTCCACTCTGGCAGCTCTATCTACTGAAGGAGCCCTGAGGACTTCTGATGCTCAAACTTAACCTACTGACAGGCTAAGCACTTAGATACAAACTGAGTTACATCTTTCTTCATCCCAGGCCACCAATAAACATCTCTGAGATCATGGTACATCTTAGTAATCCCTGGATGTACACTGTAAGCAAAATAGTGTGCCTCTCGCATGATCCGATCTAGTAGCTCATCATAATCAGGTACACAGATACGTCTCCCACATCTCAATATCCCATCATCAATAGTGAACTCTGTCATCTGTCCATTTTGAACCTCTTCCTTCAGCTTCAGAAGATAAGGATCTCTGTCCTGAGCCACTTTTATATCATCTATCAACAGTGACCTCGCCTGAAATTGAGCTATCAGAGCCTGGTTCCGGTCCTGGGAACCCAAATCCAACTCTACCCCACAATCTACCAACTGCCTCAAATCTCTATTCAATGGCCTTCTGCCAATCACGATATGAGCAAGACTATCCATCGACTTCCTGCTCAAAGCATCCACCACTACATTGGCCTTTCCTGGGTGATAGAGAATCTCGCAATCATAATCCTTCAGAAGCTCAACCCATCTGTACTGCCTCAGATTCAGATACTTCTGCTGAAATATATACTGCAAGCTTTTATGATCAGTATATATCTCGCATTTAGACCCATATAAGTAGTGTCTCCAAATCTTCAAGGCAAAGATAACTGTTGCCATCTCCAGATCATGAGTTGGATAATTTGCTTCATGCTTCTTTAACTGATGAGAATCATAAGCAATTACCCTAACAATTTGCATCAATACACACCCTAGGCCAATCCGTGATGCATCACAATAGACTGTAAATTTCTCCTCCTTAACTGGTAATGCCAAAACTAAAGCACTGGTAAGGCAATACTTCAGAGTCTGGAAGCTACGGTCACACTCATTCGTCCAGACATATCGCTACTATTTCCTCATCAATATAGTCAAAAGAGTTGTAATACAGGAGAAATCTTTTACAAACCTCCGATAATATCCAGCCATACCCAAAAAGCTGCATACCTCTGAAACACTGATAGGCTGTGGCCAGTTAGCAACCGCCTCAATCTTCTGAGGATCCACCATAATTCCCTCCTTATATATAACATGCCCCAAGAAGCACATCTCAGTCAACTAGAACTGACACTTGGATAATTTAGCATATAGCTGGTGTTCCCGAAGTGTCTGTAGCACAATCCTTAAATGCTCCCTATGCTCCTCCTCACTCCTGGAATAAATAAGAATGTCATCAATAAAAATGATGACAAACTTATCCAAATAAGATCTGAACACCCTGTTCATCAGATCCATGAAAGCCGCTGGAGCATTTGTCAACACGAATGGCAATACAAGGAACTCATAATGACCATAACAGATTCTGAAAGCAGTCTTGGGTATATCTCCACTCCTGATCTTCAGCTGATGCTACCCAGACCTCAAATCAATTTTAGAAAAATGGCTGGCATCCTGTAGCTGATCAAATAAATCATCAATCTGTGGCAATGGATACTTATTCTTCACGGTGACTTTGTTCAACTGCCTATAATCAATACACATCCTCAAGGAGCCATATTTCTTCCTTACAAACAGAACCGGTGCACCCCATGGAGAACTACTAGGTCTGATAAACCCTCTATCCAATAGCTCCTATAACTGAATCTTTAACTCCTTCAATTCTGCTGGAGCCATTCTGTAAGGTGGAATGGATATCGGGTCTGTGCCTGCATGTACCTCAAGCTTAAACTCAATCTCCCTATCAAGGAGCAATCCTGGCAACTCCTTAGGAAATACCTCAGGGAACTCCTGAACCACTGGTATCTGATCCAATCATACAGAAGACCTTTGTACATCTACCACATGAGCCAGATAGGCTGAACAACCTCTCTCTATCAATCTCCGAGCCTGGATAGCAGATATAAGGTTAACCCGGAACTCCCGAATATCACCCTGAAACTTAAACTCATGCTACCCCTCAGGCTGGAATCTAATCCTCTTCCTATAACAATCTATCACTGCCCGATGCATAGTCAACCAATCCATACCCAGTATCACATCCAACTCAAGCATAGGCAACTCAATCAAGTCAACACGCAGAATATGATCATCAATCTCAATAATGCAATCAGGATAAAAATAATCAACATCCACAGAATCTCCCATAGGAGTAGCAACAAACAATGGAATATCTAACAACCTCCTCTCTTTATTCAATTTGGGGGCAAAATATGGTGACACAAATGAATGAGTAGCACCCTAATAGAATAAGGCATCTGCAGCCTCATTCTGAACCAGAATAGTACCTATGAACACTCTGCCCTGGCCCCTGACTGCTGGAGCCTGACTGCCACTAGGAGCCTGACCTCCCCTACCTCCATCTCTGGCTACTGTCTCTCTGCCCACATTCTGGCTGGTCTGAACTGCTGGTCAGCCCTCAATGGACAAGTGCTCATATAATGGCCCTGCTGTCCACACCTCAAGCATGCACCTATCCTCCTCCAACACTCTCCTCCGTGTCTCCTACCACAATACCCACAAGCTGGTATACCATAAGTCTAAGTAACTGTCCTGGAAGAACTCTGAAAGTATACAGGCACTGACTGAACCACTGGCTGACCCCTACTCTACAGTCTCCTCCTCTGACTACTGCCAGTAGATCTCTGCTCAAATCTGGGTACTGGCTCTGCCTGCCTAGGATGGGAGCTACTCTCCCCCTTCCTACCCTGTGATCCCGAGCCACTCTTCCTCTTCTGTTCTCTTTTGGCTCTCTCTGTCTTGTACTTCTCTTCCATCTAAGTAGCCTTGTCTATTAATGTGGTCAAAGAAGTAAACTTTGTTGCTAACAAGGCATTATGCAAGGTAGTATGCAATCTCCTCCTGAACTTACTGATCAAATCTGCCTCTGTAGGTACTAGGTGAGTTGTATACCTACTCAGCCATATGAACTCCTTAACATACTGCTCTACTAACCTATCACCCTGCTCCAACTGCTCAAATCTCACCAGATTACGGGTCCTTACACCCTCAGTGATGAACTCATCTATCAGACCCTGACGAAACTCTACCCAGGTGGGTGGGTGCTCTCCGTATAGCCTGGTCTCCATATGCCTCTAGAACCATGTCCAGGCCTTCCCCTTAAGTAACAAACCTACCAACTCAACTGATATGAGCTTAGAACAAGGTAGTCTCCTAACTACCTTCTCAACCTCCTCCAGAAAGTCTACAGGATCTGTACCTCGGTCCCCTCTAAACTCTGGTAAGTTTAGCTTCAGAAAGCTAAACATGGAGACTTCGCCCTCATCAATCTCTCTCCTGCCACCCTGTGCAGCTGGCTCCCTCTGAGCCCTCACTGGCTATACAGGAGCCGATGCCACAACCTCAGGTACCACTAATGGCTGTACTACTATAGGAGCAGGCGATGGCTGTGCCTGCTATCTCTCTCTCCTCATCTCTGTCATCTCCCTCCTAAGCTCCATCAACCCTCTCATCATCTCAACCCTCCAAGGGTCATCTCCTTTATTTGAATCCTCTGAAGTCCGTTGAGATCAAGATGGGCCTTTAGATACACTACTCTCCCTCACTAGGGACTAACTGGAGGCAATCTCAGCCTCCCTGGTATCTCTGTCCCTGCTATCATACATATCTGTAATCTGTCGAGAAAAACGTAAATGGTCTCAGAATGCAGTAAAAATGCAGAATATAGACATATAACAGACGATTACAACAATAGACGACAAAGAAAGTCCTATGCTCCATGGTATTCTTAATTCTACCCCATTCTATAACTAATCATTATTCCTCTGTAATACAGTCACTATTCATCTGTAACCTAGATTCACATTCTGTAACCTAGTGCTCTGATACCACCTCTGTCATGACCTGGTTTCCCGAGTCGTGACGGTCCTAGGGCATGGGAGATGTCAATGGCGATCGGCACCCGTAGAACCCAGTATCACTTGCATCATCTATAAACTTCAATATATTATTCATATTCATTAATTACCAATCATTCTATTAACCTATCATGCATTCTGTAATTGGTTGTAATCATCAATTGTCACAATATTATATCATACATCATCATATAATATCATCATCA
>CANXYC010633503.1:0-21166 GCA_948193065.1 Aleurites moluccanus | reverse complement strand
TGCATGTGAATTCACTGAGTATCATCTATACTCACTGCTCATTGTTTACCCCTTTCAGGAGAGGATTAGAGTTGCAGAATCCAGACTTCCATTTCTCTGAGGATTTTGCAACAGACATCTGATGTACATTCCAGATACTTATTTTGTATAACAATTGTATTTTGGTGTTCATAATCTAGCTGCTCTATGGGTATGTACTGGTTAGCTAGGAAATGAACATGTATCCAAATGATGATACCATGATATGGAAAAATATATGTTATGATTGATATGATCCTGTGGGTATTGTTAATATAGTTGATTGAGAATATATGACAGGTTGTGATTGATAATGAATGAATAGAGATTGTATACATGTATACATTGTATTGATAGGATTGATATGTTTGATATTGGGTTCTACGGGTGCCGGTTGCCATTGGCGTCTCCCGTGCCCTAGAACCGTCGCGGCTCGCGAGAGCGGGTCGTGACAACAAAGAAAGCAACTGTGACAAAGACCGCTGCTGATTGACAATTGGAGTAGTAGGTGATGCGACAAATGGACTGCATCTAATGGAGAACAGCTGTCCAACCCACTTCCTTTTAACTACTTGCTTTAATTGTTTACCAAACATAAGTCTAAGTACCCCTTGGTCCATCATTCCTTGTAAAGTGATCTAACTACCATTCTTCATAAAGGACTGTGATGGAGAAATAAAGTAAAAAAATCAATGGACTATATTGCCTCTTCCAATCCACTCTAAGCACTATATTATAGCCTCCCAATTGTAAAATTCGAATTTGGAATGCAAAAGCAATGCCCTGCATGGTCCAATGAAACTATGGACATTTGGCCATGCTAGTCATCTTATGGCCATTAGCTACTATGATGGATATTGCAAATGCCTTCACAGTCTTAATTTGCACCTATTTTGCTACCACTATGTCTAAGAAAGAGTGAGTACTAATAATATCAACCAAGATTACTACTGCCTTATTACCAATAGTTACTACTGCTTTATTACCAATAGTACCTTGTATCCTCAATGTATTAACAAAAGAACTACCATCAAGTGCATGCATTGATGTTTCTCCTTCTTGCATCTGTTCCCTTCTAATATAATATCTTCATCCTCATCTCCCGTAAAAATATCAATAGTGCCCTCAATTGTAAGCAATTGCTTGGACTTATAGATGTGGCCAAGATAATACCTGTCTCTACATTTGAAACATTGACCAGGCTGTCTCTTGAATTCTGTTGCAGGAGCAGGTTGTTTGTGTTTAGGTTGATCAGAAGTTGTTTGAGTGATTGGTTTAGGTGGCTCATTGGTTTTGGAATTAGAAGTATAAGATGGAGAATTGGAGAGATTTTGTGAAGTAGAATTTGAATTATACGGTTTATAAGGTCTAAGTGAAAAATTCGTGTAAGGCTTAAAGGGGGCTTTGTGCTTGTTCAATATTGTTTCAATACATTTCTCTTGAAGCCTAGCTTGGGTTAAGGAGGTGGGTGAAAACAGTTTCACCATGGAACTCAACTCTTTATTTAGCCCACTGATGAAGGTAGAGATGAATTATGTTTCTATAAGCCCCAGAATAAAATTCAACATTAAAGACTTAAGTTCTTCAAATTTTTCTTGATAATTGGTGACTGAGGACTCTTGGTGCAACTTATTAAACTCCTCCACAATATCTAAGGTACTCAATTTCCCAAACCTCTATTAAACCTCTATAGCAAAGTAATCTCATGTAATCTCCTTTTGCTATAACTACCACCCATGATACCAATTATCTATTTTGTTGTCAAAGAATAAAGTGGCTATCTCCACTCTCTGCTCCTACAGAACACCATAGATTCGAAAATATGTTTGGCATTTATGTATCCAATTCCTAGAGTTTGCACTATCAAAGTAAGGGGGATCCAACTTGATCCAATTCCCACCCCAATGGACATTAGACACCCTTGAATTTTGTTGTATATTCCTATTATCCCCAAATTCTCTTATCCTAAGTAATATACATTTTCCATTCTCCACATCTATAGCATTACCATGATTAATATTATGAGAATTGGAGTGAATATTCAATATATGATGCTGAGTAACTATTCTAGAAGAACTAGCAGCTGGTGAAACCACAGTCTTCTTGAATTGCACCTCTGGTTGATCTCCATTCACAGGTACTGGCATTTTTTCCTTTCTACATTTGCTTCATAGATTCACACAATTCCATTACCAAATTTTTTAATTCATTGTAAGAATTTTGTGACTCTACTCGAGAATCACTAATGGCCTTCTATAAAGACTCCCTCAGATCTACAAATTGCAAATCAAAGGAGCGTTCCTGTTCCTCTAAAGCTAAGATCCTTTTAGAGCTCCTAACCCTACCCTTCTTGGTTGCCTCAGGAGTATTTTGCTGCTTTGATACCATTATGTTATGGCCCAAATCTATAACTAATCTTGATGGAAACCAATTGAGTATGAAAGGAAGATTGAACAAAATAAGAAGAATAGCAAACGAGAATAAGAAGAGAAGAACAAAATTTAACAGAAGATGAAGGTAGAGAAAAATAAGAACATATTAGAGAGAAGAAGAAAGAGTGAGAGAATGAGAGAAAGCAATTGGTTATATATTTTCTGTTGTATGATTGAATTCGTTACAAGAGTATTTATTGTGTTAGCTAACAAATAAGAGAATGCCAGCTCACAATTATCTCTTATTGAATTCTATAACAACTGTAACTAACTTCCCTCTATTATTAGTTTAATTCTCTACAATCAATCTCACTATTTTTACTGTGCTATAACATACTATTAATTAAAAAAAATAATTCATGAATCTCCATTTGTCTTATTTTTAGAGGTTAAAAAAAGAAAAGAAGAAACGTGAGAATATCATGCATAATTTCATTTCTATGTGTAATCATGTTCTTTCCATAAAATAAACTTTCTTTATAAGGTGATTTTATCATTGGTTTGTTATTTGGTTAATTGTTGCCCAATTATTAATTTTTTCCTTTATTCTTAATAGTAAGAAAAGAAAATAAAGAACATAATAATCTCCTACTTTGTTATTGTGTTTCATTTTCTTTATTTTATTTTTCTCTCCCTAGGCCACTTAGTCAATCCGCGTGGACGTTAGACTATCAAATACTTCAAAGTTGTATTTTTTTATTATAATTATATTTTTTGGGTTAAAATTAACCATCCTTTTCAGCAATGGGCTATTTCCTCGTCAAGTCTTTTGTGGGATGATATGATTGTCTTCTTCATTAATTAAATATGACTATATGGTCCAACTTAGCATTCCTTTCTTACTAGCCAAATTCCAATTCCATTCTATTTGTTACAAGATAGACTTTATCTTTGTATATATGCTAATATTGTTTAACAATGTTAGTGTTTTCTTTTTCTTTTTCTTTTTACACGTAAAAATAAATTTATTAAAGAGAGTATGCTTACCAATTAGCAATTTAGCACATACAAGATTTGAACAAAATGACTTGGAAAAACAATTGCAGAAACATTAATTAATTTACTCAAAGGATTGTTAACATGTATATAAATACTATGTAAATATTAGAATATAAATATTAGTTTAGGATTAATGCTATTAGCTGATGATCAACTAATTAGCTTAGCTGAAAATAAACTTAGAACTGTAATTCCAATTAGGATTTATAGTTAAAATGACAAATCATTTAAATTAAAATACATGGTAAAATTATTAATTTGATATACATTTGGAGAGTTTTTTTTTTTTTTTGAGGATAATTAATGGAGAGTTAAAGCATTAATAATTATAATATCGGTAACATTTAAGTTAAAGCATTGATGATTATGGTATAGGTAACATTTAAAAATTTAGAAAAATATATAATAGATAAAAATTATTTATTGTTTTATATTTTATTAAAGGGCTAAGTACATTTTTTTTCTTTATAAAATGACCTAATATATTAGCTTCTCCTCGATTTTTTAAAAATATATTAACTCTCTCTGATGAATGTTACAATATATTATTAAACTTTTTCGTTTAATTTTATTGTTAGTCAACCCTAAAATGATCAACAATGATAGTAAAAAGACAAAAATACCCTTACCCTTTATTTTTAATTAATAACATCTTATTTTTTCTTTAAATTTTTTTTTAGGATTAAAAAATATATTTTTATATTTTTTTGACAACTTTAAAAATAAAATAAATAAAAATATTTTTTTAATTTATTAAAAATAAAAAATAAAAAATATTTTTTAAAAAAATATTTTTACTTTTTATTTTCAAATTTGTCAAAAATATGAAAATTAATTTTTTATTTGTATTAAAAAATTTAAGAATAAATAATTTAATTTCGTCTTAAATTATTTTTTTAAATAAAAAATAAAAAATATTTTGTATATTTTTTATTTTTAAATTTGTCAAAAAATATGAAGATAGATTTTTTAATCCTAAAAAATATTTTTTAAAGGAAAAAATAGAATATAATTAATTAAAAATAAAGATTAAGGACATTTATATATTTTTATAGTCCTTATTGACCATTTTAAGATTGACTAATGGCAGAGTGTACTAGTATAATAGTATATTCGTTAGGAGGGGGACTTAGTGTATTTTTTAAGAGTTATAGGAGATTTAGTGTATTGGTTCATTTTACAGTGGGAAATAGTAATTAACCATTTATTAAATTTTAATTTTTTTTCACATAATATATAATAAAATAAATATATTTAATTTATTATTTAATCTAGTTTCTTAAAAAAAAAAATCTAAGAATAAAATTTTAGCAAATTCAAACAATTTTCATAAAAAATTAAAATTATTGGCTGTAATTATTAAAATTAAAAAAATTAAGATTTAATAAAATCTGAAACAATAAATTAATTTTATCTATTATATATTTTCTAGATTTTTAAAATAAATTAATTTGTGGAATTGTATATATTCCCTAGATTTTTAAATGTTCCCTATACCATAATCATTAATGTTTTGACTCTCTATTAATTACAAATATGCTTCAAATTAATAATTTTGCTATGTGTAATAATTTAAATGATTTATCATTTCAATTAAGAATTTTAAGTGAAATCACAATTTCATTATATAATTTCTCGTGCAGTTATATTCTTTTCAAGATAATGAGAATATATATCTGATTTTCAATTTATTATGAGTGTATATTCTTTGATTGCATTACAAAACTAGATTACTGCAACAATAACAATTTAGAGTTTCTTCATGATATCATAGCACGTCGATCTGTTAAGTAAGTTGTTAAATTCAGACTGAGAGATTGAAGACAAAATTGAAAATTTTCACCAATGAATACAACTCGTACACTAGAAGATTGCGGTTATAGAACAGAAACAAATCGAAGAATTGAGGCTCAATACAACGAAGATCCTCTGTTGTTGCAGAACTCAAATCATCCCAGGATGACATTGGTGAGTATTCCTTTGACTGATAATAACTTTCTTTCATGGAGTAGGTTCATGAAAATTGCATTAGAAGCCAAAATTATGAAAAAATTTATTAGAGAGACAATTTGAACAATTTGGAGAGAGTGAGTTATTTAATAATATTTTTTGTTGGATCACCTTAACCACAAAATCTTGAATCAAGCCAATGTATAAGATTCTCTATTTGTTTATATGTTGGTATTTATTTTTATAATTCACTAATGTGAGATTTGATTTATTCCAACACTCTCCCTTAAGTGGTAACTGGTCTGATCCAGTTGTCACTTGATAATTTAAATAGATCTGTATTCTAATAGTTTGATTGGTTATCAACCCACTAGTATTTTGAATTCTGGTAGTTTGATGGATTACCAGCCCACTGATAATTCTATTTATATTTTGATAGGTAATTCTGTAATTTTGTAGGCCATAATAGAAACTCGTTCTGATACCATGAATAAATTTATTAGAGGGATAATTTGGATAATTTAGAGAGAGTGAGTTATTTAGTAATATTTTTTGTTGGATCACCTTAATCACAAAAGTTTGAATCAAGTTAATATAATAAGGTTCTTTATTTATTTATATGTTGATATTTTTTTTATAATCCATCAATATGAGATTTGATTTATTCCAACAAATTAAATTAGGGTTTATAAATGAAAAGTGTGAGATGATAACTCTACTAAGTTCAAACATTGCAAAAGGTTGATTTTATGCTGACTTCATGGATGCTTAAACTCAATATTTAAGGAATCGGCAGAGACATTCATTAATTTATGCCTCTAGTGCTATACAACTTTGGAAGAAATTTGAAGAGAGATTTGGTGAGAGTAATGTTCTATTAATGTATTAGATGCAGAGAGAGATTAGCTCTATTTCTCAGAACAACATGTCAATTCCAATGTACTATACCAAATTGAAGAAGCTCTCGAAGGAACTGAGATTAGTGGAGTGAAAATATTTGAGAGAAAAGATTGGATTACCCATTGCATGTATAACCCAAACCCAATAAATCTTAAAAAAATCTAAAAGAGTTTCAGATGGACCTTTGAGTCCCTCTCCACTACGAATATCTTTAATATGACGAAAGTAGACTACAAAATCAATTGCAATGGATGGCAAAATCAACTTCCTGATCCCATATTTGTCATAAATATAGGCAACCTATATTCTTAATATTACCGTTTTTTTAATAAATTTTGAATGGAGTTCAAACTTGTAATTTCAACATTATAATTTTGAAATGATTCTAATATCACTTAAATAAAATTAATTTATCTAAATCAGTTAATCTTTGATTCGATGGTACTCAAATTTATTTCAAAAACTGAAAGATCTTGAATTCGAATTCTAGTCGAATCCAAATAAAAAAAAAAATATATATTGGTCTAATATTATTTACTAAAAGAATTATGCAATTAAAACAATAGAACACCATCTACAACAACAATTTCTTTATTAGAACAAAATGCACCTACATAAATTCCATAAAAAAAAATTTAAACATGGAAACAACTAAAAGTAGCAAAATTTAACTTTTTATAAAGCCAAATGTGAAGTTGAGATGAAACTTATCTTTCGGAATGAATTTTATCTTATCACAATTTTTGATTCTTATATATAAATTGCAACATTTTTAACTAATGACAACATATATCAAACATTAACATCCTCTAGCTTAAACAAACTAATTTATCACATTGCCAGCAGAAATTACCTTAATAATGATGGCAATGTCCAAGAAGTTGACAATTTTTTGTTTGGTTGTTTTGGTTTTATGCATGTTCTTGGCAGATGTAAATGCAGAAGGGATTAGTAATGGAGGCAACCTATATGAATGATTAGATGTAATAGCAATGTTATGTAATAGATAGTATATGTTGAAGATGGTGACAAGATACTGTTTCTCATATTTGTTTGATTATATTTTCTTTTGAAAATAATAAAGCCATCGACAAAAAATTTTAACCTCAATTTCTTTTTCTTTCTAACACACACACGCTATTTGAGATGGCTTTAAGGACAATAGAAATTTGTGTCTTTTTACAATAAAATCTCATATAAACTATACTTATAGAAGTTAAAACTTTCTTCTCTCGAAGAAATTGGGCTCTCTAATCAATCCAATTAAATCTAGACAAATTTTCTTCAATTGCAGCAAACAAGGGGGAAATATCCAAGTGGGTTTGCAAAATATGATTAAGTGGAGTCAATATATGAATGTGAGACGGTTGAAATTCAAACAAAACAATACATTTAATTTATGTATAATAAAGCCATTATAATGTTAAAACAATACATTTTTAATTCATGTGATTGAGCTAATTTTTAAATTTTAAATTTTAAATTAATTAATTTTTTAATTTTAAATTTTTAAATTTTAAATTTTAAATTTTAATTTACTCATATTAACTCAAGACAACCTTATTTACTTTAATTTGCAACATGGATTTACTTTATAAATTTCAAATTTTCTTTTAAAAAAATCAATTATAAATAATTTTTAAATTAATAAAAAAATAATTTCTAAATATACAAATTTAATATAAATAAATTATTAAAATTGTTAAAAAAATAAAAATTAATATTAATTAATATATAAATTTATTTAAAAATATCTTGAATAAATATAGAAATATAAAAAACATATATAAAAAATAATTCAAATAATATTAAATAATTAAATTTAAAAATAAATTAAATAAATTAAAAATTAAAAATTCACATCGCAACTGTATCATCACCAGAAATCTATATGTATCACGTCGACATTATATTAAAATTAATTAACAATGTTAGTCATCTAAACCCTAAAATACTAACCAAATAAATTCCAAATATCATTTTATCATAAAAATTCCTCAAACCTTGAAATAAAAACGATGCTATATCCTTTAATTTATTATAAAGCCACCTAATTACACCAAGTCCGTCACTTTCCTTCTCATTTTTTTAAAATTAAGGAAATGTTTTTTTTAAAATTATAATGCTAGTCTTTGATTTTTTTTTTCATGTCATTATGTTTTTATATATCTCAATTATTAAAATTTATATAAAAAATGTATATAATTTCCTTTTATAATTATTTTGTAACAGGCACATACTTAATAAGCTTAATCAATATATTTTCTTTATAATAATAGTCAAAATTAAAAAAAATAACATTTAAATTTAATAAAAAATAATAATAAAAGTTTATATATCATAAAATATTTTTAAAAAATACAAATTAAATTAATTAATAAAATAGAAATATGTACAAAATACAGATCATATAACTAGTAACTATAATTAAGAATGACAATATATGACACGACCCATAAATATGAAATAAATATGATATTATATAAATAAATTTGAATTTTTATTAATTATGTTTGCATCAAATTCATATCAACTCGAAAATGACACGTCGATAAATGAACCGATTTTAAATTGATCGGTTTAACTCAAATTAATACACAATTGATCCATTTAATTAATTAAAAGTGTTAAATAAATTGATTAAAACTATTTAACCCATTTAATTTATTTGTTATATATATTATTAAACTATTTCATCCCTTTAAATTTATAACTTTCAAGACAAGTTGGTAAAAAATTAACTAAATTAATAAATTAAAATAATAAATATATAATTAAAGAAACTTTAGACTCCTTAAACAGCTAAAACTCTTTTAACTATTTTTTATTTTATTTTGTTATATTATTACTTTTGATTCTTCAATATCTAAACTGTTATATTATTAACTGTGTTTGAATATTAAGTGTTCGATGATGATAAAATGACAATTTAATTTTTATTATCTAACTTTTATGCAATATATTAGTTGAAAAAATATCAATTCAAATTAAATTTAATAAGTTAATATTATATATGGATTGAATTAAGATTTAAATCATAACACATATAATATTTATAATAAATAAATTATATATGTCGGGTTCATATTATTTATTTAATAATTATGTTGTGTTCGGATCAAAAATTTTGATACAATTATTTAATTATATTATATTTATATTAGATTATTTATGAAAATACCTATACCTCAATATGACATTAACACGATACGGTAACGTGAATTGCCACCCTAACACGAATGATTGCTGAAATTTTTTGGCTTTCAAGAGTTAAGTAAATCCTCTTATTATGAAGTAAAAAAAAATAGAAGTAAAAACGGGTCGAGCTTTCTTTCTTTTCATATTTTATTCTGAAAATGGTAAATAACTCTACCACCACATGGCATCTTCTACATGAGACAGCATGAATTTGCCTACAACTCAGGTTGTAGGAAATTTTTGTCCTAAAAAATAAGAAAAACTAGCTGATTATACAACCCAGTATTTCATTATGACAAAACACATCTACAAATAAATTCCACCAGAAAAAAAACATCTAACATGGAAACAACTAAAACTAGCAAAACCTTTTTTTTTTTTGGCAAATGTGAAGTTGAGATGAAACTTATATTTCGGAATGAATTTGATGTTATTATGGTTTATGTTTCTGTATAAATTGCAATATCTTTGAATGATTAATATCAACATATATATCAAACATTAATCATATCCTCTAGCTAACTCAAACGATCGAGTTAATCTATTACACTTACAGCAGAAATTAATTATTACCTTAAAAATGGTGGCTATCTCCAGGAAGTTGACAATTTTTTGTTTGATTGTGTTGGTTTTAAGCATGTTCTTGGCAAGAGATGTAAGTGCCAAGGAGATTGATAATGGAGCTATGAAAGGCAACCTTATTCCTGGATGCAGTTCAAAAAACCCTAGGGGTTGCCAAAAAGAGGAGGTAAACAAATGGCAAAGAGGTTGTCATAACTCAGAAAGATGTCGGGCAATAATATCTGAAGAAAAAGAGAGAAAAGGGCAGACATATTAGAATTATTAATGGTCTTGTTCGATTGCATACATATAAGAACAAGACATTTAGTGGGATGCAAGATGGTGATTAAGTCTCCATATTATTATTATTTTTTCCCTGTTTAGTTATCTATAATAAAATTACTTATGTGCAGGGGCCAACCTATAGCATACTTTGGGTTCCTGGCCCTTCAATTTTTTTTTTTTTTAAATTTCTATATATGTATTTAAAAAAATTTATAACTGACTCATCTGAATTTTTTTATCCATAAAATTTTATAATTAAATTGACAATCATCTTGTAAAAATTACTTGATAAAATGTATCTATGCTGGGCATTGAATGCGAATACCTTTCTGTACGCTGAAGCAACTGAACTTTCAATCTCTTACTTTGAATGTGGAGCATATTACCACTGACCATTAAAATGAAGTGAATTGAAGAGTTTATGATTTGATCGAGATTCAAGAAAACGAATGCAATCCTGCCATGAACCAGTCTTATTTTGATGTTAATTAGTACTATATTATATATGGTTTTTATTGTTTCACAATTAGGAATTTTATTTTATTAACGATTCTAAAATTTAGTATGAATAAGCCTCTAATTATAAAAATTAGGATTTATAAATTTAGTATAAATTACATAAATTTATAATTTTATAGAGTCCATTTAAACAGTTAATAATTTGACATTTTTTTAAATCAAAATCATAATAATTTTAAGGGTTAATCAGAAAAAAAAAACAATTTTTAGCGAAATTATAATTTTCACACGAACTTTTAATTTTGGCAATTCGATATCTATATTTTTATTTTTTTGACAAATTTAACACGAAACTGAAATTTTATCTGTTGTCCGTGACAAAACTGATATGGCTTTTTTTATTATTATTTTTGACACATCAGCATCTGACAAGAAAGTTATAATTCAAACCAACAAAATTGAATAGAATTAAATTTAAATCGATTAGTTTGGTTCGATTTTTTCAAAATTTGATTTGATTCAGTTATTTTTTTTTTTAAATTTTATTTTTTTCGATTCAGTTCTGTTTTCTTCGAAAGAAAATCGAATAAACCAAACCGGCCAAAATATATATTTAATTTTATATTGCTATATATATAAAAATATTTATTTACTTAGAAGTATATATTTTTAATAATTTTATATTTATTTTATTTAAATAACTGAATTTTAATAGATCAATATTTTTTGTATTGAATGACAAGAAAATTAAAATAATAATAATAATAAAAAGGACAAAAAGAGATAACTCTATAAATAGGAGTGAGCAATCGATCAATTCAATTTGAATTGAATCAAAATATTAAAAATAGAATCGAAATAAAATAACTATAAAATTATTTGTTAAAAATATAATTCGGTTGGTTTTTAAAAATCGAATCAAATAAAAAGCAAATTATTCATATTAAATTGATATATTTTAATTCAATTTGATTTATTCAGTTTGCTATTGAAAAAAAAAACAAAATGAATTGAAAAAACTGAAATTTCAAAAAAAAAAAATAACTAAATCAAACTGAAGTTTGAAAATCGAATCGAACCAATCGATTTTAAATTTGATTCGATTCAGTTTAATTTGATTTCGTTGATTCTATTTATAATTTCCTTGTCAGACGATGACGTGAAAAAAAATAATAATAATAAAATATTACGTTAGCATGCCACTTCAACTCTAGCACTCGATATTTTATCGGATTTCGATTTCGTGTTAAATTTGTCAAAAATTAAAAATATATATATTAAATTATCAAAACTAAACAGCAATTACTCTAGCACTCGACATTTTGTCGGATTTCGATTTCGTGCTAAATTTGTCAAAAATGAAAAATATATATATTGAATTATCAAAACTAAACAGCAATTACTCATATTAACAATCAAGAGAAGGGGTGAATGGTGCAAACTCATTGGTTTGTATTATTCAGAATCTTATGAATAAAAGTTGAGAGGTTCATCTTATCTATATTTATAAGAAAGCTAACTACTGCACTGATTGGCTAGCTTATCTTAGTTCGAGACTTGTCGTTGATGCATATTATTTTGAAGATTTTCTGTAGGGGATCACTAGACTTCTTTTGCATGATATATGTGGTATTTCTTATTCTAAAATGTATTTAATATATGTATTTTGTCATTCTATTTTATAAAAAAAAATAATTATAAAATACTTTCAAAAATAATAATTTAGTAAATATAAATAATTATATTAAATTAGAGTTGGACCCCGCATGCGTCTAGTTTTATAAAATGAATCATATGTCTTGACCTGAACGTTTAATACGGAACGGTTTTATATTTTGTATCTAAATAAAATATTGTTCATAATTATTATGCTGAAAGAGTAAATTACTATATTTATGAAGTTCTTTATAATTAAAGAGTAAATTACTATATTTATGAAGTTCTTTATAATTAATATAGGGGAAACTAAAAAAAGGTATTTTGTGATTTGATTTTTGTTGTATTCAGAGTTTGTGGAATTTTTTTGTGATAATATAATTTTTGTTTTTTTTTTTTGTTATTAGATATTTAAGTGATAAAATGGTTGATATTTTTAAAATTATTAATGTGTCGTTTATGTCAATAATATTTTATATTTATAAAATTTGATATGGCGTCACATCAGGGGCACATGTTGCTATGTTATATATAAAAAAATATTATTTATTTTAATTTTCAGAAATTTTTGTATAATAAATAATAATTTATTAAATATTAAAAATGTACAAATCAAATGTTTTTGACTTTGCTTAATTAATAATTTGAAAATGTTCAAATTTATATTTAATTTATTTAAAAATTATGCTAAATTTAAATATTTTGCTATTCACTGTCACGTCATAATTTTTTTTATTTTTTTATTTTAAATTATTTTTTCCGTTTGATTGCTACGAATATTTTCATTTTAAATGTCTTGTAACTAATATAAATATAAATATAAGTTTATTTTATTTTCTTTATCAATTTCAGTTTTCATTTTTAGCTTAACTATAAAGGTTTTAATTAATTTTCCAAATGTGTAAAATAAAATAAAAATAATTTTTAAATTTATTTTTGGGTTTTAATTAATGAAAATAATTTTTTAAAATAAAAATTTCTGAAAATAAAAAATAATTTTTTTATTTTTGAAAATAAAAAATAATTTTTTATTTTTAAAATTAAAATAAACAATATATTTTTTTTTATTTCTAATAAGTGGTGCCACATCAAATATTATAAATATAAAATATTACTGATATGGATGACACGTTAATAATTTTTACTGCATTAGCGATTTTATCACCTAAGTTTCTAACTGCAAAAAACACAAGAATTACACTGTTACGAAAAATTTCATAAGTTTCAAATGTAACAAAAATTATTTTTCGTAATATATTGATTTGGTGGTTTTTTACCCCACTATATATAAACTTATTTAATAAATCAGACGAAAAAAAATTGAAAGAAACTCACTATAAGATAAGAATTGAAATCACACTAAACCCGAAATATATCAAAAATTAAAAAAATTAAAATTTCAATAAATATACTAAATTGAAATTTCAATCTGAATTTTGACAAAATAAGATTAGATATATTGATCATTTTTCCTTTTTTGATATCAGCTTATAAATATTAAAATTTATATAATTTTAAAAGTGTTAACTCATTAATATTAAAAAGTTTAATTCATTTAACATCTTATATTTAATTTATATAAGATTTATATTTTAACAGTTTTAAAATTAATACTTTTGATTTTTATAATTTTTAATTTGTTTATAACTCAATATTTTAATTTTTACTCATAAAATTATAAATTTTCATTATAAATTAAATACTTAACTTTTAATTTATATAATACTTTAATTTTAAAATTTTAAAATATATGGTGCCAATCATTTATCTACTATATTATAAAATGTTTTAAAATTCTGAACTTTAATTAAAATTAAAATACTAATTATAATAAATTTTAAAGTGTTTAAAGTAATTTTTTTTAGAGACGAAGGTGATGATGAAAAGATTTTCCTTATTGGAAAATGAATGTGTTAGGATTGTTGCAGTAAATGTTGACTTATTACTTTTTTTTTTCTTGTCCTTTCTTTCTTCTTATTTTTTCTTTTTATTTTTTTATTTTTATTGAGATAAAGGTGAAAGGTTTAAAAATAAAAATAAAGAATTTTTTGTTAAAAAAAAAATTAATTCAATTTTTTTTTCTCAATTAATATTTTATTTTTTATCACATATATTTTTTTATACGTTATATATTTTTTTAAAATGTTTTAGTATTTAATATATATATATGAGAGGCTCTTGTTCGCTGGTCCTTCTGACCTTTCGCTCCTCTCCTTTCAGTCGATTGGCTTTTGCTCCTTGATCGCTTAGAGCCCCTTGCTTTATCGTACGAGACCAAACCAAGAAGAACGATTAGGGGTATATTTTATCATTTCTACAATAAATGCTCATAGAAGAGGTGCTTCGTTTAAACGTTTTCAGTATCCCACATCAAGAATGTTAATCAAAATGATTGGCTTCAATACTTTTTTTTCTTTCTTTCAAAGGCTATCTTGCTTATTTTCGAAAGATGAAAGATCTAATATCAAATAAAATAAAATAAAATAATAAATTTAAATTAAAAAAAAATATTAAATGTCTTAGTTATTATCTCATTTGACTTATTATCGATTTAATATTTGACGTTGTTGATTCAAATTATTTTATAAAGCACATCCACCATGTAGCATTAATGAAAAATACAAGCCCTTTCTTTAATTTTCACACACAGCTCTTATTAAAGAGTAAATATATCATGAGATGTGATAAAAAAGGAATTTTTTTTATTCAGTTCAAATTTTTTATTTTATTGTATATTTTATTTTTTATTTCATATTTTTTTTATATAATATATTATTTATTTTTTAAAATATTTTAATAATTAATTTTATTTTTATAAATAATATAATATATAAAAAATATTAAATAAAAGATGAAATACATAAAAAAAAAAAAAAAAAAAAATCCACTATACCGGCCATTATCTTGGTAATAAGAAAACAAAGGCTTAGGGGTCAAACTATCAAAGAATCAGATTGCGATAGAGTCATGTGGCCTAACTGTTCTCCGTTAAGGAAAATTCTCTTGAAAATAAATAAACATATGATATATAAAATAATTAACCATCCTCCGTCCACGATCTATTAAAAAATTCGGGACTTTTCCACCTAACGCCAACAATTCGCCTGTAGACTGTCGTCTAAAGGAAGCATTATTTAAACATATGTTATGTACAAGTCAAATCTAGTCTTGCATTTGCTTATTATAAATCATTATTC
This sequence comes from Aleurites moluccanus, assembly GCA_948193065.1. Classification (NCBI taxonomy): domain Eukaryota; kingdom Viridiplantae; phylum Streptophyta; class Magnoliopsida; order Malpighiales; family Euphorbiaceae; genus Aleurites; species Aleurites moluccanus. Next base: position 5,511 of record CANXYC010633503.1, on the reverse strand, counting down.
ATTACTTATATTATTTTTTATTTAATTAAATGAAATGATAATATGTTATTATTAAGAGATGCGGATGAAAAAAAAAATTTAGTAAAAAATGGAGAAAAATAAAATGAATTTTAGTGATGTATTTTTATTATAAATCAAAATTTCCTTACAATGAATTCAGACTTTTAGGATTAGATATAAAAAAAATTGTTCTTTAGAATTTTTCAGTTTTAATGCAGATAATAATTAATTAGGTTGATAAAAAAAAATCAACATGGTTTAAAAGAGAAAAATGTTCAATTAATAAATATCATTGTTGATTTATTTGATTTGATTTATTACATATGTTATTCATTTAAATTCTTCATTCAAATCTTAAGGGTTAGTATAATTAGTAAGGAAGTTTATTATTATTTTATAAATATGAGTTCGATCATTAAAGCCAAATCATAAATAAAGATTTTTTCTCATTTACAAATTGTTTAATTATAACGTGGATGGTCTGCCTTTTATCATACCATGAAAATGGACTTAATAGACCAGATGCACAAAAATTAATCCATAATAACAAATCACTGATAAATAAAAAAACAAAAAACCAAACTTTAGCTTTATAAAAATGAATAATAAGGTTCAGACGTTTAATTCACTTTATAAAATACGGTCGACATTTATAAAATACGAGAAGCTTAATAGACTCTCTTGGTCCGATCCTCCACTTTTGCCCACCCTTTTATATTTATATATAAATACAAACTCACACACACATAGTGCCACAAATACAATTGATAGTTGGAGAAGGAACAAGCAGAAGAAAATGTCTGTTCCTGAACTAGCAACTACTACTAATCATAGCTCTGATACTGAAAGGTTAGTATAAATCTCTACCTCTCTCAAATTTCTCAATTTCAACTCCATTTCTTGGAGTGCTTTTATCAGTAATCCAATAATTATTTTTCCGAATTTTCTTTTGTTTCTTAGTCAGTGCACTTACATGTATTTTTCTTCTTCTGGGTTCAAATGATATCTCTGACTTTAGTTGGAATTACTTGGAATGTACTTGACCTGTTCAGTACACAGTCCTCTGTTTTAGGAAAAGAGAGCTCTGTTTCATGACAGGGGATGCTAGTTTTTGGCCTAGAAATTTGGGCTACGTTGTTTTCATTCTAGTTGTGCTCAGTTTATGCCTTTTTTATATATTTTTGTTTAATTAATGATCTAAATTCATATTTTTAATAAAAAAAAACTTATTTTTAGTTATTATAGAGCAAGTGCTTTCTACAACAGATCGCATGGAGCTCTGGTTTTTCTAATTTCTATGTTGGTTAATTTCCTCCAAGTCAAATTCCAATCAACCAATCACTTCCCGTTTGATACACACAGTGGCATCATGTTGATATTTATCGTTACTCTACTGATATATGTCGGATCACTGGTGGTGGAAATTAGCCTGCTCCCAGCTCAGAACTTTACTTGTACAATTATTAGCAAAGTTAATCTGCTTGTCGGAGTTCTTGCTGCAATTTTGCTTTTATTAATTGTGGCCCCATTTGTTGGGTGGACCATTTTTGCCATATGGGTCCCTTGTTTTGTTATAATACCTTATCACTCGTATAGAGAATTATACAAATGGCTATATCAAGCAATACATCGAGTATTGAATTGGCTGCATGAAGCAATAGGTGGAGTACTAAAGAAGGTAGTGGGCCGTGGATCGATGGGGGAACAAAATCAGTCGCCTGCATAGGAACTTGATGATGTATTAACTATTAAAATGCTAAAATGTTTTAGGAAATAATAATTATACTTTGATTTTTTGTTTTTTTAGCATGTAAGAAGAGTTAAATATGGATATATTTTCCAAATTATATATGTACTTGATATTAAGTTATATCTTAATGTTCATAATTATATTTGAATTTCGGTTTAATTTAGAGATATTAAATTTTACAATAAAAAAATGTAATTTGAACATTTTTCTCATTAACAATAATTTTCAGCTTTTCAAAAATTGTCATTTATTTATGAATTGTGTCAATGGTTAGTAGAAATAAAAGAAAATCATAAATCTACCTCTTTTTATTTTATTTTTTTATATAGAGTGATTGCTTTTATTCTCACTTTTCTTATTTTCACAGCTATTATAGAGCGATTATTTTTCACTATGAATATAATTAAGACTAAACTTGATAATTAAATAGAAGATGATTTTTTCTTAATTGTTTATTAGTATATATTGAAAAAAATATTGCTGAAAATTTTATTATTGATTCGCTTATTATAACATCCCCGATTTTTTCATAATTATACATAAGATCCTCGAACTAGTATTATTGACTTTTTAGTATTCAATTAGACAGTTTAAAATAAAATAATATTATTACTCATTTTTCACTAAAAATATATAATTTAACACAAAAATTCACCAAATAAATTGAGCAACCTAAAATTCTCATGAAATGGAAAATATGAAAGATAGTAGTATTAAAAATGATATTTGGGATCAAAGTGTAAATAATAAAAGCTTTGGGGTCAATTTGTAAATAATAAAAATTGAGAGACTAAATCATAAATATTAAAAATTACATAAAATCTACTAATTCTAGAAAATGCATAAAAAGCCAAAAATTTCCTCCTTCTTCATGTAGTGGCCAAATACTTCTTCTTCCCTCCCCTTCCATTTTTCTCTCTTCCAACAAAAATTCCTCCACTAAATCCACTCCAAACTTGCGTCTAATACTTTTTATACCAAGTTTGACACCTAAATATACTTTAAACATTAAAAATTTTCACCAAAACTCTAAAGAAAATCCTAAATAATTCAAAGAGGTTAACGTGGAAATTTGAAGAAACTTAAGATAATTGATTCAAAATTGCTTCCTTTTCATTCAATATGTTTTGTATGATAGTATTAGATGATTATTTAAGTAAATATAAGCATATATTATGTTGTGGTTTGATTTAGGCTTGAATTGGAGATTATGTCAAAACCTAGTTTTTGAGTTAGATGTGTATAATTCAAACTAAGCTTAGAATATGATTTTTCATATTAAAATTAGTCTAAAACATGCTAAATTTATATTGTAGAAATAAGAAATCAAATAAAGAATGGTGATGAAGGGCAAGTTGGGATAAGTTGAATTTTGATACTCCTAAGATGTTTTTGATTCAATTAAGTATAGAAGTGAGTTATAAATTTATTATTATGCATAAAAATCGCCATATTTAAAATTATGGAAATCCCCTTCCTTTTCCGTTGTGTTGGCCGAATTGTCCAAAGGGATTTTCCCTTTGGGTTTTGCTTGTTTTTCAAGCCATATTTTACCCATTTCACTTGGAATTTGAATGAGTTTGATTCTTAATTGCCTTATTGGGATTGTATTCTTGTTGAATGATTGAATTGGCCTAGTCAACATTGCCCAAAAACCTTACCTTTAGCTTGTTAAATTCATGCCTACCATATGTTTGATTAAATGTCTCAAAGAAATCAAATTGTAATTCACCAAATGTTTCATTCAAATTTTGACACCATTTGAACCTTTGATTTAAATGATGCTAAAACCTAGCCTAATCATTTGGTAATGATTCCATTTTATATGAAATTTCCTTATTGATTTATATAGCATTATTGTTAAAGTGCCTTATATTATCCAATTTGTTCATTGAAGAATTGATTAATTTGATATGATTTTTCTTATTATATTGACATTGAATTGAGCTAATTTTATCCGTAGCTACTATTGTATTGAATATCCAATGACATGATAGAGTTACCTTTCGATGGGGGCAGTGGGTGAGAACCATCGACAATGTGTACATTGATTAATTTATTAACCTTAGTTAAAAAGGGTTAAATCCTAACCATAAGGTCTGATCAATCTTATATCATTTGACAAGTTTAAGCTATTGAGATTTACACGAGCACGAGACCATATATCTGTTATGTTTTATTTTCCATTCATTATGCCTATTCTTTGATTTATATGACCCAATTTTCATTTATTGTTCACTTATTACCAATTAATCTTTTTGTGAACATTTGGTGGATTACATGTTCCTTACCTAACCTTTATGCATGATAATATATTTATAACTCACTGAGTAGTAATACTCACCTCTTAATTGTTTAAAATTTTCAGGTCAGAAGCAGATAATAATGGTTCCTAAGGCTTTCTTTCTTCTTCAGAGAAACTAGATTCCTTTTGCTATGTAAATATTCTAAACATTATTTATTTTGTAATTTTATAGTAGCTCCATGGTTAAACTAAATTAGTTAATAAATTATGTATATAATATGTAGATAAATAATGTAAATTAATTAATTAGCATATTATGGATTATATAATTAAATGTTTGATGATGGCTTCAAATATGAGAAATATGTGTTGGAATTGAGATGAGGATGAAATATAAAAACATGTGGTTAATGAGTTTATAGTATAGATTTTACGGGTGTTGGTTGTGTAGGCAGGTCTCACACCCTAGAATTGTCATGTTCTATTTTTGGGACGTGACACTTATAAATGATTTTTAGTAACTAGCAATATTGCAAATCTCTATTTTGATAAACTGTGAAACAATATAATTAAATTGTATTTTGAAATTATTATTAATATGAGAATTGACACTATTAAAATTCATGGTTTGTACATACGTGAATTTATAAGTGGGTAAATATTAGAATTCACTTGCATAAAATCAATTGGCTTATATTAAGTTTAATATTCTACTCACTTATAAGTTATTATATATTTTGTCAGTATTCGATGTGGGATACTTTTCCTAACACACTCCCTCAAGTGCAACTGAGCTTGGCTTATGGATCAACATCAATAAGCTGTCCCTCAAGAGCAACTGGACTTAGCCTATGATCTAGTATCAATAAGCCAGTTGACATTTACTCACAAATGGATCGGCTGACATCTCTTCTTCAGCTTCAGTATGAACTAACATCATTATTAGTGCTACAACGAGGTTTAAACATGGGTCTCAAGATCTAACCCATTTGAGTATAAAGCTCTGATATCGCATTAAAGTTTATAAATTCATATACACGTGGATTTATAAGTATTCAAGTGTTGAAATCCACTTATATAAAATTAATTTATTTGTGTTAAATCCAATACCTATTCACTTATAAACTTTTTATATATTTTTGTTAGTAATCAATATGGGATACTTTTTCCCAACAAACACATTATTTTATGAGACATATTATAGAAATTCTTTTTCTTTGTTAAATTTGAAAAAATGTGTAAATATGATTTTTCTGTATACTCAATAAAACACATTACCCATTTTCATTGTTGAAGTTGCAAAAATAACCATGATGATATAAAAACGAGTCATAGCAACCCTATCTTTATTAATTCTCTCTCTTATATATATATATATATATATATATATATATATATATATATATACTTTTACCTCAAATTAATTGTAAATTTAGTTAATTATATTTTTAAAAAATATTAATTTGGATGAAAATATAATGACTTGAAAATAAATTAATGAGATGACTAGTTTTTA
>CANXYC010633487.1:0-17815 GCA_948193065.1 Aleurites moluccanus | reverse complement strand
GCAAGAGAGGCAAGCTGTCTCCAAGGTTTATTGGACCTTTTGAGATCTTGAGCAAGGTTGGGGAGGTTTCCTATAAGTTGGCATTGCCTCCTAGCATGGATAAGGTGCATCCGGTATTCCATATATCGATGCTTCGGAGGTATATAGCCGATCCTTCTCATGTGTTGCAAATGCCAGATGTGGATCTTCAACCGGATTTGTCATATGAAGAGATCCCAATTGCAATTGTAGATCGAATGGTCAAGAAGTTAAGGAACAAGTAGATACCCATGGTTAAGGTTTTGTGGAGAAACCAAGCTATGGAAGAATGCGCATGGGAGAGTGAGCAAAGCATGCAAGATAAATAACTCCATTTATTTCAGTCTTGAGGCAGATTATATTAAATTCGAGGACAAATTTATTTAAGGGGGGAAGAATATAATATCTGCCATTTTTGTATTGTTATTGTTAATTTTTTATGTTTGGAGAATTAATTAATTTCAAATGTGAATGTTGAGAATTTCAGAAAGTTTGATCTTTACAGTTTCAGGCTTTTGTGAGATTAATTGTATGTTCTTAAAGACATATTTTGGTAAAGTGTAAAACATGAAAGTTGTGAGTTTGCAAAATTCTGTGTAAGTGATGAGTTATGTTTATTTGAGTAAGACTGGTCTGGTTGAATGTTTTTGCAGGAAGTCAGTGTCTGTTTGAAATTACTGGGAATGAGTGATGCAGAATTAGCTAAAGATGTAAACATGAAAAATGTTCTTTTGTGTGTTGTGATGATGGCTGTAAAATTTCAGAATTTTTGGACAAGTATATCTCAGTGGGGAGTGGATTTTCTTAGGGTTGTTTGGATGGATTCTGAGGCAGTAAGTCTGGATAACTTTTGGAGAGTCACCATAGTCTGTGTGTTAGTCTTTATAATTTGAAATTTTGATATGTTGTTCCTCTGTATGTTTGTTTTAAGTGATAAAAGGAATTAGTAAGTTTGAACACTTATAACTCACTTGCGAGTTGGCTAAGTGTGAGATGTCCAGAAAAGGTTTTAACTTAGCAAAGTTGTGATATGGCAAGCCAGCAAGATACGAAGTGGCATTTTGTGAGCTGGCAATGTGAAGTGGTGAAGTAAGATTTCCGAGGTGGAAATTGGTGAAGAGGTTTGGCGAAGAGGATTTGGCAAAGAGGATTTGGCAAAGAGGATTTGGCGAAGCGGATTTGGCGAAGAGGTTTGGCGAAGAGGAGTTGGCAAAGAGGAAAGGCGAAGAGGAAAGGTGAGGTGGCATTATGCGAAGAGGGAATATGCGGAGTGGCGGTTCGCGAAGTGAAGAGGCGAAGAAGCGAAGAGGCAAAGAGGCGAAGAAGCGAAGAGGCGAAGAAGCAAAGAGGCGAAGAAGCATTGCCGAGGTGACATATGCGAGGAGAGTCTGGCGAGGCAGTATATGCGAGCTGGAATAGCGAGGTGGCATTATCGAATCAGTTTGGCGAGCTGGAAAGTGCAAGCTGGATAATGCGAAGTGAGAATGGCGAGCTGGCTTATATGAGGTAGCATTGCCGAGGCAGGACTGTCGAGGCGAGCTGGCAAGCGTGTTTTTCTAGGCAGTGGTTTTTTTAAACCCAGTAACCCCAATAACGTTTCACAATTTTTCCTTTCTTTTTTTCTTCGTTAATATTCAATGTCTTCTTAGAGTTAGCCTCATTTTATATTCTAAGGCATTAATACTCAAATTAATGCATTAGACTTCTAGATTAGTCTCTATTAAGGGAGAAATCATCAGATTTGAGTAAGAAATCACAGAAATTTTAGTTTGAAGGAAATAAGGTAAATTTTCTTCCTAAGTTATTTTCTTTAGATTTATTTAAGTCTATGGGTTAGGATAATTAATATTGAGTGTATAGAATTTATTGCAAGTGATCTGAAGTCATTAATAGTAATTAATGTGGGAGAAATCAGAATGTTGAGGCTGTCATGAATAGTAACATGAACAGTAACTCCGAAAATTTAATGCAGATTTTCTTAAAGAGATAAATAAAATTTGTTGTTGGAAATTAAGAATAGAGACTCTAAGATAATTAATTATTGGGAAATCATGATAAATATTATTGATTTGAAAAAAACCCTAATTTTGTATATTTGGAGAAGTTTCTTAGGAGGAGAAACTTAAATTAATTGAGGAGTTGGAGTTGAAATTTGCTAAAGGAAATTTCAAGAGAAATTGTATTAAGGTGAGTATGAACATTTATTTGTTTCTTGTCTCTTTGAAATAATAAGACCAAGTATCTTTGAATTGTTCATTCATATATACTTGTATATATATATATTTTTGTATATATAACATAAATGACTTAATCAATTTTCTTGGATCAAGCTCAGATGATTCATGTTTGTTAAACCCGATTTGAATGATGATATATGATGATGGTCTTGCGACCAATATGCTTTCTATGAGATTGAAACCCCATGACCCATGGATAGAACGCTCTTCCCAATGAGAGTAAATTCATTGGTCTATTGTGCACTTTAGGAGACCAACTGATAGGGTTTTTATCAGTGTTCCACCTAGAGGGGACCATGAGCTCTAAGCGCATGCCTGGCCAAGCATGTGTGCACGTTAAGGTAGCAAGGCTACTGATACGTATGTTATGACATGAGATCAGTTCTATCAGATGAGATTTAATAATGCCATTCTTTGTGGGCATTCTATATTCTAAATGCGAACCATGATTTGATTTATGATATGATTTGATATAGCCAAATTATTATGAGTACTATGTTTCCTTCAAGTAAAGCTTATGATTCTTTCATACCTATATGCATAGATATTTATTCATGACTATGATTTGATATTCAGATTTTTGATTTATAATGTTAATATCTTACTGAGTTGAAGGCTCACTCATCTTCTGTGGATTTTAGGTGATAGCATAGTTCGTGAGGGAGCTAATAGAGAGGATCGGGCTTCTTGACTTATTTATCCCAAGAAGCTTCGATTGTAATTTTTTTGAAAATATGATTATGTATATTTATTTAATGGTATCGTGATACAATATATATATATATATATATATATATATTGGAGTATTCTCTAGAGTTCCGTTGTTAGTCATTTGAGGATACTAGTATATTTTGATGTATGATTGTTACCTTTTGGGTACTTTTGTTCCTTAGTGATGTGAGATGCATCTTTTGATCATTAAGGAATAAGAGAAAGCTATGAAATGATAATAGAGAAGATATGATTGATGTTAAATTATATGTATGGAAATGATCATTGTATGATATTGTAATTGATATAATTATGCATGAAATCCAGGATTTGTGAGTTCTACGAGTTTATGGTGGCCTTAAGCCTACCCTTGCCCTAGGACCATCGCACCACTAGAGTTGGGGTGTGACAGCTGCTGTAGTATTCACACTCAAAATATGAAGGCATTGCCTTTATGGTGAAAAATTTGAACTATATATCGATCAAGTGAGCTTGCAATATATTCTGCAACAAAAGAATTTGAACCTTCGCCAACAAAGATGGGTTGAATTGTTAAGAGATTATGATATGGGGAAAACTAATGTAGTGGCTGATGCCTTGAGTAGAAAATTAATGAGCCTAGCACACATTGCAACTTTAAGAAGACCATTGATAAAATATATGAAATAATTGTTTGATATGGGAGTTCGACTAGAGATGAGAACCCAAGATCGAAACCAGGCTCTAATAGCTCAATTCCATATGAAGCCAACATTAATCGAGGAGATTAAAGTTATACAAGACAGAGATCCACAAATAGTGAAACTAAAAGAAGAAATGCAAGTTAGGAAAGCACCTGATTTTACAATTGAGGGAGGATTATTAAAATATGGGCAATGGTTATGTGTGTCAAATGTAAATGGGCTTTAAGAGCAGATTATGAAGGAGATGCATTATGCGCCATACAATGTTCATCCTGGGGTGATAAAAATGTATTATGATATAAAAGAGTGCTACTAGTGGCCGAATATGAAACGAGACATGGCTAAATTTATGTCCACTTGCCTAGCATGTGAATAGGTAAAATTTAAACACCAAAAACCTTCAGGATTATTACAAGAAATAGAGCTACTGGAGTGAAAATAGAACACATGACTATGGACTTTATAGTGTGCCTATCAAGAACACCACAGGGATATGACTCCATTTGAGTAGTTGTTGATTGATTAACTAAATAGACTCATTTCTAGAGTTGAAAATAAGTTATTCAACAGTTCAATATGCACAGTTATATATTGATAAGATAATACGATTACATGGTGTGCCACTGACCATTATATTGGATAAGGGAACTTAGTTTACTTCTCGATTTTGGCAAAAATTTCAAGAAGCGATGGAAACTTAGTTGCATTTAGCATAACCTTTCATCAACAAACTGACAGGCAAAAAAAAAAAATGTAATATTCAAACATTGTAAGACATGCTTTGTTTATGTGTACTTGACTTTGGTAGAATTGGGATCGATACTTATTTTTGATAGAATTTACGTATAATAATAGTTATCATTCTTTCATCGGTATGGCACCATACAATGTTTTGTATAGTAGAAAATGTAGATTACTAATTTGTTGGGTATAACTGGGAGAAAAGCACCTAGAAGTCCCATATTTGATTAAAGAAACGATAGAGAAAGTTCCTATCATCAAAGAAAGAATGGAAACTATTTTTAGCCTACAGAAGAGCTACGTTGATCCTAAGCGGAGAGTGTGCACTTTTTAGTGGCCGATCATATATTCCTTAAAATATCACCGATGAAAGGCATAATGCGGTTTGGAAAGAAATGGAAGTTTTCACCAAGATATGTTATACCATTTGAAGTGTTGGATAAAGTCGACAATGTGTCATATCGATTAGCACTTCCACCTAATATGAACTATGTGTATCCCGTCTTTCATGTATTAATGATATGTAAGTATATGCCAAATCCATCACATATTCTACAACCACAAGCCATTGAGATAGATGAAGATTTGACTTACGAAGAAGAGCCAATTAAGATCATCAATCAACAAGTTAAACAATTACGAAACAAAGAAATCCTAATGGTTCAAGTTTTATAGAAAAATCATACAATGGAAGAGCGTATGTGGGAAAGTGGACATGATATGCGAATTAAATATCTACAGTTATTCCATAATTGAGAGCTTTTTTCTTAAAAATAATAATAATAAAAAATTACCATTTTATAACAAAATGCATTATAATTACCTGTTTATACCAATCGTGCATCCAATGTCCGTACTGTCTGACGCAGCGCATCCAAAACCCGCGCTGTCTGACGCGGCGCATCCAAGACCCGCGCTGTCTGATGCAGCGCAACCAAGGACCGCGCTACATTTTTTATTTTTTTTAATTTTTTTAAATTAAGATTTTTTTAATTTTTTATTAAATTAATTTAAAAGTGCAGGCCTCCAATTTTTTTTGTTCCAGTTAGCACAATATCTATAAGTAATTTTTTTTAAAATTAATAACTAAAACTAGTTAATAGTATTTTTATTAAAATCATGATAGTATTAAATTTATTTAATTAAATAATTAAATTTTAAAAATAAATATTTTTGATGTATTATATTTTAATATTTAAAAATTTAAACAACAATTAATCACAAAATAAAAAAAAAAATAATTTAGAAAAAAAATAGTAACTTATTGATTGTGCGGTTAAATGAAAAATAGTTAGGGAGTTGAAAAATTAAAGAGTCTAAATCTAACAAAATATTATTATAAATAATTAGTTTACTAATTAATAAAAAAAATAACAACACTAACAAATTTAATATTATGTGTGTAAATTATTAATTTTAACTAAACTTTATAAAATTAATAATTTTAACAATAAAAATATAATACATCAAAAATATTTATTTTTAAAATTTAATTATTTAATTAAATAAATTTAATACTATCATGATCTTAATAAAAATACTATTAACTAGTTTTAGGTATTAATTTAAAAAAAAATTACTTACAAATATGCTAACTGGAACAAAAAAAATTAGAGGCCTGCACTTTTAAATTAATTTAATAAAAAATTTAAAAAATCTTAATTTAAAAAAAAAAAGTAAAAATGTAGCACGGTCATTGGTTGCGCTGCGATACAGGGCGGGCCTTGAATGCGCTGTGTCAGACAGCACAGGCCTTAGATGCGCTGCGTCAGATAATACAGGTCTTGGATGCGCGATTGGTCAGTTTCTCGTTGACCAAACACAGCGCGGGTCTTGGATGCACGATTGGTATAAACAAGTAATAATAATAAATTTTATTATAAAATGGTAATTTTTTTTTTTTGTTATTTTTAAGAAAAAAGCTCCATAATTGAGGTACGTATAGTTAAAATTCGAGAATCAATTTTATTGAAGGGAAAAGAGTATAAAATCCTAGAAAATTTCATATTTACACTTAGGACTATAATATGTGCGTTAATAGGAAAATTATTTTTACTTAAGTATATAAGTTATAAATGTGTAATTAATTCATTAAAACTTTAACTAGGGATTCTTAGCACTTTGTTAAAAATAGTATTACATGAATATATCATTTAAATTATAATTAAATGTACAGTAGAAAATATGAAAAATATTAGGTCTTGTTTAGTTATGGAAAATAAAGGTTGTTTTCTGAAAAATTATTCTAAAAAAAAAAAAAAAAAGAAAATTGGGATTTGATATTTAGTTATTAAAATTTTCTAAATGAAAAATTTAAAAATAATTTTTCAAGTTTTCTAAAATTAAACTATATTATGAAACACTACTTTATGATGTTTTCCATTATTCTTTAAAATAAGTATTTATAAAAAATAATAGTTATATATTTGATTAAAAAGGGAATATTTAAAACAAAAATGAAAATAAAGAAATAGAGAAAACTTTAAATAGAAAGACATCTTACCATATTTACTTGTTTTCTAATTTTCAATTTGGAAAATAGAAATATAGAAAATCGAGAAATGAAAATGAAAATTAAAAAAAGAAAATGGAAAAGATTTTCCATAACTAAACAAGGCCTTAGTATTGGAAATTCAAATAGGACAAAAATATAAATAAAGAAAAGATGAGGGGTCAATATCTAAATACCTTAAGATTATGGGGTCAATGTATTACTTCTAAAACTTTTAGATTTTTACTAATAGCCAATTTGAACCAAAATTTCTCATTCTTTCTTCAAGTTTAGCCGACTTACGCTCCTCCATCTTCGTTCAATATTTTTTTTCAAACTTTCTACACCAAATCTTCTCTTTCACCAAAATCAACCTTCCATATTATGAAATTATGCTACTTTACTAATTAAAATAACTAAAACTAGCATAAAGTATATGCCAAAACTAAAGAAAAGATAAAAATTTAAAGAATATGTGAAGTTAGAGTTTACACCAAATTTGAAATAGGTAACAATCATATCGATGATAAACAATAATAGATGAAAGAATGGCCATCAATAGTAAGCGATAAGAAACAAGGTATGGAATCAATGAATAGGTAAACAATACTCGTATTATGTAGATAAGACAGATAAAGGGCCATGAATACGTATAATCTCATATCAATCTCATGTCAATCTCATATCATGTATATAAGACTGATCAGGCCCTATGGCTAAGACAGTTAACTCTTTCCAGCTAGGGTTTCATGTAAATCAATGTGCACATTACCGACGATATGTACCCACTTCCCCATCGAAAAGGCAACTCTGTCAAATCCACATGTAAATAGGCCAATGGAAATCAATTACAATATCAAGTATTCGTTAGGAACATTACGGTTTAATGGTTTTCGATCGATACACATGGACTTACTTACTAATGTCAATGCATTTCATTAATCAGGTATCGGTTTCTTTATTTAATACAAAGATAGCTATTCAACAATAAATATCATGGTATACGATTAAGCATTTGGTGTGCTTACTTTTAGAAACATTTGGATACATGATCAATCAAGAACAATATCATAGTTCTGTTTTCGATGCGAACAAATATAATAGGCATTGCAAATATCAATAATAATCCATAGATATGGATCATTTTAATCTTAAAGAAAATCAAAGAATAATCAATAGCAATAATATGATGATATTTAATCAAGAAGGAAATATGTTCATTGGGTCAACAAATCAAGACATGGATATGCATAATGATGTATACATTACTCACCTTAGCTTATGCCTTGTACATTTTCTTTTTCCTTTTCCTTTATCCTTGATTCTTTGCCTTATCTCTTATGGTACCCATCACGTCTCTTATTCATTCTTGACTCTACATATCCAATTAATTTCCATTTAGATACTATTAAACATAAAACTACATTACTTATACTTATATCAAAGAAATTCTATGCCTTGTACATTTTCTTTTTCCTTTAGCATTGATTCTTTGCCTTATCTCTTATGGTACCTATCATGTTTCTTTTTCATTCTTGACTCTACATATCCAATTAATTTCTATTTAGATACTATTTAACATAAAACTACATTACTTATACTTATATTAAAGAAATTCTCAAGAATTTTCAAATTACTAAGGTTTTTCTGTGTGAAATTCTTTACTGGTAGCCTGTGTTCTATTACTTATATCTCTCTCTATACTTATCCAATTGCTTCAATTCTTATTCCTACTTAAATTATACATATTAATATTTAATATATCCAAAATTCACATTAATCCCACTACTACACAATTTATGGTGTCAATTTAAACCTAGACTTATAACTAGCCCTGCTACCCTGCATTCTGCCTACAATCCTATTCTGGCAGTCTGTATTATTTTATCTCATAAATCAATATATACTTATCCAATTACTGTAATTATTTTTCTACTAAAAATAGACATATAGTATTATAACATATTCAAATTTTAGAATATTTGGATCACTACACAATTATTAGTGAATTTCCAAAATTATACTTCCCTGAAATCTCTATCCAAGCAGACCATGTTTCCATACCTATAATTAATGTCATGATCATCCAATTACAAAAAGAATTTATATTCATTTAGATAACATATAAATTAGCATCTTTCATGTTTAACACTTTCTCTAATTCAGAATTTAATATCCTCATATTAATAGAACTCAGTAGCCTATGTTCTGTTTATCAGTCAATCCGGGCATATTACACTTATGGCTTAATATCTCTTAAACCATAAATCCAATTGAAAAACCCTTTTATAAGATTATTTATAAGACATAAATGAATTTTTTTTTTTTATATTGAACACTTCTTCTAATTTTTTCTCTATCATTATGTACAATAAACAAACTATAGCATTTTAAAAAAAAACTTAATTCCAGGTCAGTCATAGTTTTTACTCAATAACTCTTTTCTCGCTTCGAATTTTACAAATTTATTTTACAAAAATCTAATTAACATATTTATTTACTATTTTTATGTTTTGTCCATCCTCAAATTCAGTTATTAAAATTTTAGAATATTAGCTATAAATTACTGCCTCAAATCAGATTTCAGAAACTATATAAACCCTAGCTCATTCTTTATATTTTTTTAGCTTAATTACCTCAATTATTTGCCAAATAAAACCATTGAACTCTTAAAATAAACTAAAAAATGAAGTCTAAGAAATTTATTTTAAACTTAAACCATTAAATTTCTTGTTCTTTTTGTTCCACCAAATAGCTTCACATAATCTCCATCAACTTCCTTTCTTCACTTTTCTTTCTCTCATCAATTTTCCTATCTATTTTTGTTGGTTTATTTGGAAGAATTAGCAAACATATTTCTTTGGTACTTCCTCCATTAGTGGTTCGGCCAAAACCCTTTCCCATAGCCATTCTCTTTGTCTTTTTATATACACCAAAAGTCAACTTAAAAAGAAATGAAGATAAAGAATAGAATTTTCTAAATTTTGGCTTATTTGTCACCTTTTTAATTAATTCAATAAATATATTAAACTATTTGCTATCAAATATCCTCTCCTTCCCCACCATCTCCGGCCACCTCAACTTCTTTCTAGAATAGATGGGTCCCACAACTTTACTTAATTGCACTTTGGCCCAAAATTTTTATTATTTGCATTTTGACCCCAAGACTTTCTGTAATTTATTATGTCTATTCTGTTTAGATTCAACCTCAAGTATAGGTTATGAAATACCTTATCTTGGATTATTCTATCATTTAAAAATAGTTCTGGGTAATTTCTGAATCGTAGACAGTGGATTTTCATAATTACCCCCAAAGTTGCCATAAATTATAATTTTGCCATTACTCTTATTTTTCAGTATTCCAAAACATTTTTCAACTCTTTCTTTGCACCATAATTTCATATAAAATAAACTAACTTAATCCCCTCAAGTCTAAGTCATAAATTCTTAAATTAGCCAGACTGTTATTTCCCTGGCAGTGTAATTAACACCAGCATTTTTCGGAACAACATCACAAAAGTGGCCTAGTTGAGGCTCAAAAATTATTGAATATTACATTCTACCATTCTCTATATATTTCAATAATTGATTCAGCCTATTTATACTTTAATTAATACCATATCCGTTACTATAATCCAATATATCCATACTGTCTTATTTACTTCCTCACTATCTATTGTTTTCACTGCTGGGGTATTACAGTCAGGGACATAGTAGCAGTCAGGCTCCTGTTGAGAGAGGACTAGGACGTGTATTCACAGTGAACCCTTAGGAAGTGCAAAAAGCAGACAATACAGTAACAGGTATGATCCCAGTACAGAATGAAATTGCTCAAGTATTATTTGATTCAGGTGCCACACACTATTTTGTTTCACCGATATTTGCACCTAAATTACATATGGAGAGACAGTTATTGAAGGTACCATTAGAGATCTCTACTCCTATAGGGGAGAGTATAGAAGTAATTTATGTGTATCCAGATTGCACGATAGAGATTGAAAGTATAATTCTACGTGCTAATTTAATTGAGTTGCCTGTGTTAGAATTGGATGTGATTTTGGGAATGGACTGATTGACAGTTCATCGAGTAGTGATTGATTATTATGAAAAGAAGATTAAATTTCAGCCTGAGGGGTAGGCGGAGTTTGAATACCAAGGTGATAGATGTGAATCTGATATCAAGTTTATTTCTGCAATAAGGGCTAGAAAGATGTTAAGAAAGGGGTATATGGCTTACCTAGAACATGTGATTGATACGCAGAAGACTCTAACAAGAATTGATTAGATCCCTATTGTCAGAGAATTTTCTGATGTTTTCCCCGAGGATTTACCAGGGCTACCCCTGGATAGGGAAATTGAATTTGAAATTGAAGTGTATCCCGATACAAATTTGATATTTATTCCTCCTTATCAGATGACAACTACAAAATTAAAGGAGTTGAAAGTTCAACTGCAAGAATTACTGGATAAAGGGTTTATTAAACCGAGCAGTTATCCTTAGGGTGCTCCAGTATTGTTTGTAAAGAAAAAGGATAGTTCATTACAGATGTGTTTCGACTACAGATAATTGAATAAAGTAACTGTTAAGAATAAATATCCTTTGTCGCGAATCAATGATTTATTTGATCAGTTGCAAGGTGCAGGCCATTTCTCTAAGATTGATTCGAGGTTTGGTATCATCAGTTGTGGATTAAGAAGGAAGATATATCCAAGAAAGCCTTTAGAACTTAGTATGAACACTATGAATTTCTGTTGCTATTTGGGTTAACGAATGCTCCTGCGGCATTTATAGATTTAATGAATAGGGTTTTCAAGCCTTACTTGGATAAGTTTGTCATAGTGTTTATTGATGACATTCTTATCTATTCTAAGAGTGAAGAAGAGCATGCAAAGCATCTAAGAACCATATTACAGACACTGTGGGAACATAAGTTATATGCCAAATTATCTAAATGTAAATTTTGGCTAACTGAAGTCTATTTTCTGGGTCATATTATCAATAAAGAGGGTATTAAGGTAGATCCTAAGAAGGTAGAAATTGTTGCCAATTGGCCTTGGCCTACTAATGTTATTGAGGTACGCAGTTTTCTTGGCATGGTTGGTTATTATAGGCAATTTATGAAAGATTTTTTGAAGATTGTTGTTCCATTAACCAGACTGACCAGGAAATAAGAGAAATTTTAGTGGACATATGAATGTGAAAAGAGTTTTTAGACACTGAAGTCCTATCTCACGACTGCACCAGTATTGGCCTTGCCAACGAAAACTAATAAATTCACAATGTATTGTGATGCATCCAGAGTCGGACTAGGATGTATATTAATGCAGAATAAGAAAGTCATTGCCTATGCTTTGTGACAGTTAAAGAAGCATAAAATGAATTATCCGACTCATTATTTAGAAATGGCTGCAATAGTCTTTGCACTAAAGATCTGGAGGCATTACTTGTATGGGGTTAAATATGAGATCTGCATGGATCATAAAAGCCTACAGTACATTCTACTGCAGAAGGATTTAAACCTGTGACAATGACGATGGGTTGAATTGCTAAAAGATTATGATTGTGAGATATTATAGCATCCGAGTAAAGCTAATGTTGTAGCAGATGAATTGAGCCGGAAATGTAATACCCTAGAAAGTCCTAACATATATGCATGATTTAATTCTCAGTATATGGTTCAAAAGTCTTGAAATGATGGGAAATAATTTTAGAAACACAGTTAGAAAGTGAACTAATTACTTTTTCGAAAATTGGTGGTGTCGGGAACACTGCCGAGAAATCAACAATTCGGTCAACAGAAGAATTTCTGAATTGGACCAAGGAGTAAAAGATCACTATAATGCATGTGTAATTTTGGTAAAAATAAAGAAGTGAAAAACATTTAGGAACACTGAAAAAGTAACCAATGGCAAAATCATAAATAAAAGGAACTTTAAGGTGAATAGTAAAAATTGATCAGTTGGAGTTACAGAATGACTCTAAAATCATTTTTATAAATAAGTATAAATTAAAATAAGCTTATTGACTCCCCACATTGGAATCCAAATCCTACCAGAATTGACAAAATAAATTACAGAAGAAATTGGAGTCAAAGTGTAACTTATGGAAGTTTGGGGATTAAGTTGTAATTTGCCAATTGATTTTTGTATATATTATAACACTTAGAACAAAATCACCATCTTCTTCTTTTTGTTCTTCCTTGGCCGAACTCCAACACCCATTTCTTCCTCCATTTCTTCAATTCTTCCATCAAATTTCTTATGCAAATTAATAGAAAACTTAAGTTTAAGCTTAGATTAACCATTCCCCATCATTAATTTGCAAGAAAGAGTAAAGGAAATCAAGGAAAATTGGAAGGAAGATTTTGGCAAGAACAACACTTTAAGGTAAGGAGTTAGTTTGTTCAATTTAATGGTTCAATTAGATGATATTTAGGTTGAATTGAATGGGTTTTAAGTTAGATTGTATCAATTGATGCAAATTGATAGAAATCCCTAAAGTTCAAACCCTAATGGAAGTTGTTTGTCTTGGCTATTTGAATTAGTATTAGTTTTTGTTAATTGATATTAGAATATGTCAATTGGTGGTTAATAGACAACTAATTGATGAATGGTTTGGTGTAGAATTCAAGATTTGGCAAGGTTGTGCTATTTGGCTCATTTGGAGAATTGTGGTGGAATTGAATTTTTCAAAGCCATTTGGAAGCTTAGGTGAGTCTTATATGCATCCTTTAATATGCCTATTGTGTTAGAATTGAAATTGGAAACCTTGTATGGAATTCTTGTTTTGGCTGAAACCATTAGAACTATTCATGCCCTTATATTTTGCTTGATTTTGTCTTGAATTCCACAGTTAATTTTATTCAATTTGATGTTGTTTAATCTTAGTTCTTTGATACCTATTGTGTTGTTACAATGTGGTTTGTTATTAATTCAAATGGGCAAGTCAAATTTACACCATAACCTAACCTATTGGATTGCCATTGTATGCCCACCAAGTGTTTGATAAAATGCCTAGTTCATTTTGTCTTTGGCCTATTGTTTGCATTCCATAGGCCTACTATTTGAATGCCATTGTCACCAGCGACGTTGGCATGCCAATTGGCCTACTGTTTTCCTTTGTCGAGCCAACTTTTGTTCCATGTCTTTATTGATTACCAAACCACTTACCATTGTTTGTATGTCACCTATTGCAATGCCATGGATCCTATTGATAATTGATTGATTGATATTGAGCTTATTGATATGGAGGATGCCATTGTTACATAATGGTATCCATTGATATGTTATTTCCATATATTGATCCTAATGTGGCTTGATAGATGTCACAGCCTAATTTTAGACTATGATGGTCCTAGAGTATGGGAAATGCCAAGGCAACCAGTACCTCGAAGAACCCATTCTTTTACTTTAACTTCACTTTTACATTCTAATAATGTCATTGACAAATATTCTATAATCATATGATACATTTTAGGTGGTAAATTTTTTTTAAAACATCATAAGATCCTTTACAGAAAAATTGACAGAGTTTCCTCTACAACTCTGGCTTAATCTTTCCACAAGAATCAAGATTTACACTTCTAATAAACATACATCCCCTTTTAGCCTCCATTAATCAACACAACTCAATAAGCACTTCAGTAATTATATTCACATCTCATATCATATATATATATATATCATTAATATTCTCATATCAGATTTGGTTAACACTTTGATTTCATTAAAAACATTAAACTCCTAATCAAACCAAGTCTTATATACATAATACGAAGGAGCTTCTATACATTGGAGTAACTACAATACATACATCTAAAATCCAAGGCTGAAGATAATGTAGCCAATGGATATCTGCCTCATTGTAGTTCTGAAAACATTTAATAACTTTGGGGTGAGTATAAAATTATACTCAGTGAATCTGAATATATGAAAATGCAATAATATTCATGAAAAGCCACATTTATCCATTAATGATCTGTAAATAATAAGTAACTGATAATGGAATAGTGAAATATATATAATGAACCATAATGCATATAATATAACAGGTATGAGTTATCTGTAAATATATTATAATATAATACTACACTTTTACTTAATTTCTCTACTTTCACACTTCCATATTTCCATCCCACACACCAATTACATATTTCCATCCCACACACCATTACATAAGGGTGATCAATCCTTATGGCATAGAGAATTTCACCTTCTCTAGCAAAGGTCCGAGAATATGTATCAGTGTACACACAACCGATGGATTTACCTATTATACCATCGAAGTAGTCTTGTTATAAGATTATATGCAAATGTCCCATATAGCATGAATGTATTAATATTAAGTCTCAAATATGACTATAATGGTGCTAAATAACATTATAAAGATCAAAGAAATAATATTGTACAATATGAAAATTTTAGTCTCCGGGGCCCAGTTGTGTCAGCGTAGTTGACATCCCTAATTACGGGTCTGTTTCTCATTTTTTCAGACACTTTTTGGTTTTCCTTGTAATTGATATTTCCATGGCAATTTCTTTGTACAAATGATAAATAAATATATATATAAGCAATTAGGCTTGATTAGACATCAAAAAGCCTTTCAGAATAAATTTCATACAATGTCAAAGTTTAGGTCAACTTTAAACATTTCGGCAGCTCTGTTTTAGTTCATTTTGGCAAAACTGTTCAAAGGTAGATCATTAATGGTTTTCAAGCAAGGATATTATTTTATATGCATAAATGCATGAATTAGGAATGAATAACGCATGATACATATATATAGACTCACCTCAAAAAAAAACTCCAAGTATTAATCCAACAGGCCTAGTCAGCTCGTGATTCGCATTCAGTGACCCTAGCTCGGGAAGTTTCTCCTATATTAATTAAATCACTCCGGTAAGACTTTATAACATTGAATAACACATTATACACATCAGCATACATAAAGTATACACACTATACACCATAGACCTCATATTACACAATTGACACTTTTCCATTCCTTTATGCATCAAATGCAATTCTATCACCATATTTCATTCACATTTCATATGTTCATCACTACAATGCCAAGTTAAGAACTCATAAACATTTAGTTCAATATTTCATATTAAACATACACCAAATTCGAACTATGCTTTCCAAGTACTTATATCAATCAACATTTCCATATTTGAACTTATACATTTACATCATTTACTCCATTAAACTATATTCAAACCTTACTTTCTCATTTGCTTTAACCTAACACATTAAACGTATAAACTCAATGTGATTCCAACTAAATGGAAGTTCCTCCATTTCTTTATTTTTCAACACCAATCATTCAAATAACATATATACATATCAATTACATATCATTAAAGCCTTTAAACCTATTAAACATCAAAATATCAAACCACCATTCAAGCTTCAACATTTTGGCGAAACTATAAATCCCTCCAAATAGATTTATTTCCATCAAATAACCACTAATTCAATACATATGCATCAAATACAATTCATTTGAACATAAATTCCATCAAAATAACATCATTAAATTGTAACACCTACAAATTTTCTATGTCATTTTCGAATATATATATGTGTAGAAATTTTAAATTTTATTGGCTGAACTAATTTACTATGCAATAAGTATGAATTTTACTTATTTAATTATTTTGGACAATGATAATGTCAGTAAATGAGAATGGAAAATATTCATGGATATGATATTGATTGATAGATTATGTTCCTAAATTGGTAAAAATATTCTAAGTGCTGGAAGTTAGAAAATTTACAGGTTAGTAGCGAATTGCGTAAGTTGGGTTAGAGTGTTTCAGCCGGCATTGGCGAGCTGGCTTTGCCGAGCTGGCCTTGCGAAGAGACCTTGCTGAGTTGGCCACGCGAAGAAGAAGTGCGAAGAGGAGAATGCGAGGTGAGAATACGAAGAGGAAAGTGCAAGCCAACATTTGCGAAGAGGTAATGGCGAACCGACATTGCGAAGAGGAAATGGTGAAGAGGAAAGGTGAAGAGGAATTGCGAAGAGCAAAGTGCAAAGAGCAAATGCGAAGAGGGAAGGCGAAGAGGAATTGCGAAGAGCAAAGTGCGAAGAGGAAACACGAAGAGGGAAGGCGAAGAGGAAAGGCAAAGAGGAATTGCGAAGAGGAAACGCGAAGGGGGAAGTGCGAAGAGGCATATGCGAGCTGGCTTGTACGAAGTGGAATAGCGAGCCGTCAATGCAAGAAGGCATTGGCGAGCTGGCAAACTTGCGAGCTGGAACAACGGATTTGGACTAGTGGAGTGGAATTTAGGTTACTGAGGCAGTAGCCTATTTAAAGAGGCAGTAACTGATGCATTAAAACACGTTGCCTTATTTTCTTTTATTTCTTTCTCTGTTTCCTTATTCTTCGTGTTCGTATTTTTCCCAAAGGAGCCGAATATTGTTTCTTCTTCTTCTTCATCGTTTTAGCGATTTCTCCATCAAAATCTCTGGAGAAAATTCGTGGAAACACAAAGAGATATTTTGTGACTATCACATTCCGTTTTAAGCTTATGGCAAGAGCTGGAAAATATTTTGGAGGCAGAGAAGAATAATTTCTACCATTGACACTCATTTGAGGTAGGTGATGATTTGTTAGATTTTATTGATTTAATAGATATTATTGAGATAAGAATAAATGGGATTAGTGTTATTTTGTATGGATTAACACTAATTCATGGAAATCCCTAAACTCTAGGGTTTATTGGGAATTTTGAAATATGATATGATAGATTAGTGATGGGATTCATAAATTGATGATGGAATTTGCTAACTGGATGTAAGTAGACTGTAAATTGATGACCAATTTAACATGAATTTGTAGATTGTAGAAACTGAATTCTCCTAGTAGCAAAAATTGGGGATTTTGAAGGAAATTGGTGAATTTGACTAAGTTATTGGCTAGTGGGGA
>CANXYC010633476.1:0-19969 GCA_948193065.1 Aleurites moluccanus | reverse complement strand
AGCCAACCAACTAGCGGCTGCCCCAATAGATGATGAGCCATTTGAGCCTAAATTCCCCGACGAAGACATCATGGAATTAAAACCCGGAGTTTAGAAGTTGTACTTTGATGGAGCAACTAACAGCAAGGGTTATGGTGCGGGAATAGTACTTGCCACACCAAATAGGTATCAGTTACCCATGGCCATTAAATTGTCCTTTGAAGTAACAAATAATGCGGGAGAATATGAAGCCTGCATATGTGGTTTAGAGGTTGCCACAAACATGAGGATTGATTACCTAGAGGTCTATGGGGACTCTAATTTGATTGTGTCGCAAGCTTTGGGTAAGTGAAAGATAAAAGAAGAGCGTTTAGTTCCTTACTATCAATGCGTGACTGATCTAGCAGAAAACTTTCATGAATTCTCTTTCCACTATCTACCTCGAGCCAAGAATCAGTTTGTCGATGCTTTGGCAATGCTGGCCTCCATGATAGACATGATAGGTAATGAGATTGTACGTCCCATAGTCATTGAAGTGCGAAGGCAACCGGGTTATGTTACAACATGCATGCAGATTCAAGTAGCCGATGGCAAGCCATGGTATTGGGACATATTCAATTTCTTAAAAAATGACCAGTATCTGGAAGGGGCATCCAAATCAGACCGGAGGACCCTGAGATAGTTGTCTAGCAATTTCATACCAAATGGTGATGTGTTGTATAAAAGAGCCTGGGATAACATCCATTTTAGGTGCGTAACAGAGAAGGAAGCTTAGAAGATCATAGAATGGGTACATGGTGGTGAAGAAGGTCCGCACATGAATGGCTTTACGTTGGCCAGGAAAATCATAAACTTGGGATACTTTTGGCTTTCAATGAATGATGACTGTGCTAAGTATGTTCAGAAATGCCACAAATGCCAGATATTTGCGAAGCTTTAAAAGCGACCTCCCATTCCGTTGCACCCGACTACAACACCTTGGCCTTTTGCTATATGGGGTATTGATGTCATAGGGCATATCAATCCTAAATCCTCAAATGGTCATGAGTACATTTTGGTGGCAATAAATTACTTCACAAAGTGGGTAGAAGTAGCCTCTTATCAAGTGCTAAATTCTAAAAAGGTAGCACACTTTATCCGAACTAATATCATTTGTCAGTTTGGATTGCCTTTTGAGATCATCACCGATAATGGGTCTCATTTTTAAAAGGAAGTAATAAATCTGCTTGAAAAGGAAAAGATTCAATATCATCGATCTTCTCCTTATTGTCCTCAAACCAACGAGGCAGTTTAAGCAGCAAATAAAACAATCAAGACTATTCTGCAAAAGATGATCACCAATCATAGGAATTGGCATAAACACCTTCGATTTGCATTATAGGGGTATCAGACCTCCATTCAAACACCAACGGGGGCAACTCCGTATTTATTAGTGTATAGGATGGAAACGGTCCTTCCAATTGAAGTACAGATCTGCTATGTAAGGGTCATGCGGGAGAATCAGCTTACTGAGGCAGAATGGATTAAGGGGTATCATGACCAGCTGAATGCTATTGATGAAAAAAGGATGGATGCACTTTACCGAATTCAAGGGTACCAGCAAAAGCTAGCCCGACATTTTAATAAAAAGGTAACTGATAGAGGGTTGGAGGAAGGCAACTTAGTGCTTAAGAAAATCAAAGCTCCTGTGCATGATCCAAGAGGGAAGTTCAGGCCAAATTAGGCCGAACCATATTTTCTCAAGAAGATCTTATCTGGTGGAGGTGTTATACTCATGGATCTGGATGGGAACGAATTTTCAAACACCTGTAATCTTGACCAATTAAAAAGATATTTTATGTAACTCCTGATGCATTGTATGAACAGAACTGTGAGGATCTAATTCTCCAGAAAGAAAAAAAAAAGAAGCTGATTAATGAGTAAAAAAAGTACAAATGGAGATACGTAGGCAGCCCACCATGGGTGTGGTCCAAAGCATAATAAATTTATTATTTTCTGTGCCTAGATTAATTGGTTCATGCTCGTTAAGTTGAAAACTTGAATAAGGCAGCTTAGGCAAAAATTAAAGCAGTTCGGCTAGTTAAAAACCCGAAAGGGTGGCTTGGGCAAAAATTAGAGCAATAAGAAAATAATAACAAAAAAAATATACAAAGAAAAGAAAAAAAAAAGAAAAAAAATGCCTCATTTTAAATTAGAATTCATCAATTCTCGAGTCCTTTTTTCGTCAAAGTACCCTGTCCTGTCTCGTCTATCAAAGTCAAAATAATAAAAATTCAATCTCATTTTATTCAATTTTAAAATCCAAATGAATGAAATTCATAAAAAGTTCCAAAAGATGGGATACAAAAAAAAAAAAAAAAAAAAGGGTCTTAGTCCAAGCTCGTCTTCTCCTGGGATGAACATCCTTTGAGTCGTCAGAGTCCCCATCTTCGGTCATGAATATATCCTGTTCAACCTTCACCTCCAATTTGTCTTTGGTCGCGTCACCTCCTTCTGGTTTTGTCATCGTATCTGTCTTAACATCCCCAGTCTCAGTGTCAGCTTCCAATTCTGTAATCAAGGCAACTCGTCTAGTCTTCTTAATGGGCCAAAACTCTGTGATGAACCAAGAGTCATAATCTTCCAGCTTGCCTGATAATCCAGCAGGATGTACGAAGCGTATCGACCGCCTCCAACCATTCATTATGGCCTAGGATACAAGTCTTATAATTGGAGATGTGGGAAAAATAGCTCCATCTGGTGGAGTACCCTGTGGCTGACCCATCTGCCTCAAAATTCTGGTTCCTTAGTAGAATGAGGTCATAGAAATCCCTAGCAAATAAACCATCTTATACCCATAGCTCATTATAATGAATGAGTAAACCCCATACCAGGAACAGTATCAGAGCAGCTCTTTAGAATCTAGCTCCAAAATCCAAGCAATCCACTCCTTTTCTGAGTTGAAGCGAATCAGAGTTCTCTGCATATAGTACCGTGCAGCCGAATATGGCATCCTGTCTGGGGGAGCCACCACTTGTAGATGATCCTTAAGCCATACCTAAAAATAATCAAAAGGGGTTAAAAAAAAGTGAAAAGGAATGGAAATACAAGATCTTTTTACTTGTAAAATGACAGGGCTAACAGACCAAGGCCCTTCAGCTCTAAAATTTCCATCCAGGCTCTATAGAGTTTCCGCTAGGATCAGGCCAGCAATGGTGTAACCACGCTCCATCTGAGCAATTAACTCTACTACCCGAACGTCTCCCCAACCAGGTGAGTTAAAGAAGAGGCATCCAATAGTCAAACACAGAACCAAAGCAGTCATTCTGTGTTTTTCTCTCATTTTGTCCTCTGAACTTTCTGGATATTGGAACTCAGCTATAACTGCTGCTAGGTTGATCCAGCCTTCCACGACCATAGAGCTGGCTAGCTCGTGAGTATCCAACCCTATGTTCAGGGATTGCTAAAGCAGCATTTGGGTCACTTCTGAGGATGGCACTGAATTCTTCAAAAGTTAGGCACATTTCCTCCATACTAGCACCGAATCGGAATACATGGTCAACAGGGTCCCAAAACTTGAAACAAGCTTTCAAAAAATTCCAATCAACTTTCACACCCCTCAGAACAGAGTTGATTCCGTATTTTTCCAGATTGATCTTTTCGACCTTGTCCAGGTTCTTGGTCCACAAAAACATATGGTGGCTATAGTAGGGCTCCATTGACCTTTTTGACTAAAATGAGAGAGAAAAGTCGAAAAGAAAATACTAAGAAAGTACTAAGGATTGCTAAGAAGAGTCAGAGTGGCTTTTTTTTTTCAGAAGAAAGGGAGGCCTTTTTATAGAAAAATAAGCCAAAATAGACTGGGGCACGCAACACTACCACCTAGGACTAGCGGCGCCGCCTTAGGCCTGGGGCGGCATCACCATCTCATGGTGGCGGCAGCCACCAAGTCCTTGGAGGACCAGGGCGGCAACCGCCCTAAGCCCAGGGCGACACCACCATAAGCCCAAGGTGGCAATGCCCCTTTAGGCTGGCAGCAGCAAATCTGCCTGGCGTATTTTTTTGGATTTTTCAAAATTTTATGGGTTTGGGGCATTTTAGGACATTTCCAAAATAATTTTGGGCATTTTAATGCATTTAATTTCACTTTTTTGGGCTGAAAATTGCATAACATGGTATTTTAGTCTGCATCCATGACATGGGGCGGTCTAATAAGATAATATAACATCATTCATACATTATCATTCATACATGGCATCATCATAACATCCATACATCATGGTTAAGAAAAAAAAATGAAAAAAAATAGAAGAACAGGAAAAGCTGGAAAAGAAGCTCAGTCTCTTCGACGATGCCGGCGAGGGTCCTCCAGTGGACGAGGTGGATCAGTCCTGAAATCAAGTCGAGTCAGTATACTTGTCAAGGCTAGCTCCATTCTATGCCCTACACGATAGTTGTGGCGAGCCCACTCTATCGCAAGCTGAAAAAGGAGTAAAAAGTCAAATGCTTAGCTAAATGATCATTTCTGAAAGCAAAGCTATTAGGTGTCTCAAGCTAAAGTATCATTTCCGAAAGCATAAAGAGCATCAACATACCTCAGGGTTATCAGGGAGGTCTAGTGTATGAGGATGGACTGCGTCCGGAAGATGAAACGTCTATATCTCTCCGTGAGCATTGATATAGAAGATATCTTTAGGAAGTAAGTAGCTGGGGCCCAAGACAACCCAGTTATGATCATTTCGTATCTCAGGAATGCTGGGACCAGCCAAAGAGAGGTCTCTTGATGCACCCACACTATGAACTTGGCTTGGTCTGGCAGAAGAAGGACCAATAATATCAGATGCACGCTCCGATCGCCTGTATTGATCACCGACAGGACCCATCAAATGGGTGCTACAAAATATTACATAGTCATCCCTGGGTGTCACATGCAGATGGATAGGGAGCCCAATATAAGCTTTGTCAGGAGCACGAATGTCCATATTCCATCTCATGTCAATTGGTAGGTGTATCGGAACTACCAATAGTCTGGACTCGGACTCTTTCTCCCAGATAAAATAGCTTGTGATATGGTGAACGAAGCAACAATCGGGAACAAGCCAATGCAGCACTTAGGTCAAATTCTACTGGCATTAGCGGCATCCGATCAATGTAGGGTTTCGTCACAACCTGCACAAAGATTTGTTATAAGTAAAACCATGGAATATGGGTGATATAAAGTCAGTGAAATACCTGGAAAGCATCAAGGCTGCCAAAGAATGCCTGAATAGTCCTGAATTCACGTACACCGGGGCTGGACCAATATTCTCTGTTCCATCGGATGCCAGCTGGAAAAACATCTAGTCTAGGGCTGCTTAGAGTGGGGGCAAGTGTCTGAAAGTACTCATAGGCCCATACCTGGCTCAAGCATGTTAAATAGAAAGTCAGAAAGCAAAGTTCAGAACAGGTACAGAGAGTACCTCCCAGTTCAAACCAACAGGTACAGAGAGTACCTCCCAGTTCAAACCAATAGGTACAGAGAGTACCTCCCAATTCAAATTGTATCCAAAGGTGCAGAGAGTACCATTAGCAAAAGATGCAGAAAGCATACCTCCCAGATGAAGTAAGTCCCTCCATAGGAATTAAAAGCTCCCCAGGATAGATCGCACATCTCCCGATACATGGTGCTCAGAATAGCGCCAGCCCAATCATATTCACCCAATGCAGTCATATCTATCAAGCTTGGTAGAATATTCAGGTTGACAGTATCACGACGGGTATGGCCGAATGTGTATCCAGCTAGGATCAGCATCATCAGTCTAGTAACAACCTCAGCATCAAATATCACTCCAGTAAATGGCTCCATCTCTCTCAACCAAGCCTGAAGCCAAGTGTGAGGGACTGATATGCGAATTCGATGGGGGTCCTGACCTATAAACCGAGCCATATCCTCAGGAGTAAAGGTAGTCCTCCAGTCAAAGCAGAGATCCAAGTGACGGGTTCCAAAGTATAAACCAGTCAACATTGACAGATCCAATGGGGTAACCGTCAGCTCCCCACAAGGAAAATGAAAGGTGTTGGTGGTGTCCCACCATCGCTCAGCCAGTGCCTTGATCAAAGCCACATTGCTCTCAGGATTAGTTTTGACCTTTAGGAAGGATACAAATCCAGTAGGCTCTAACAGGGGCTTTACCAGAGTTTCCTCAGATAAAGCATCAGCGAGATAGGCTAAATTTGACCTAGCCCCTCTATTCCTAAGCATGGTGTTCTAAAAAAAAAAAAAATTTTAAAAATTTAAAAAAAATTTACAAAAACTTTTAAAAAAAATTTAAAAAAAAAATTTGAAAAAAAAAAAATAATAATAAATAAATGAATAAATAAATAAAAATGATAAATAAATGATAATATATATGTACCTCAATTCTGGCGTCCCAGGAAACATGTTGTTCGGGTTCCTACAACAAGTTTTCCGGGTCAGGATTATCTCGTGGGGCCTCATAGCTATGATGTCCCCGATTGCTACTTCCAGAAGTTGAAGTCATCAAGAGAAAGAGAAAAACCTTTAGAGAGAAAATCTAGAGCGAGAGAGAAATGAGAAAATGAGGAGTGAAGGGAATGGGAGAATCTCATCCCTATTTATAGATTTTGAGAATCTCAGAAATGACCATCATGTCCCCAACTTGGCCAAAAGCAAGGAAACTTGTATTTCTGGAGCAATTCAAGTCGGAATCAGGTACCGTCAATTTTGTTGAATCCGTATAATTTTTCTCTATCTATAGAGCTATCATTTGCCCATATCAGATATGGAAAGCTTCTGTAATTCAGAGAATGACAAAAATAGAAAAATACCAGAAAAGTGAAAAGTTATCTGGAGCTTGACAGATCACACTTGTATACCTTTAGACCTTGCAAGATGCAATCAGAACGCCTTCTTTTGTTCCAAATACACAGGAATAACCCAATTCACCTACATCATGTCTATATTCAAAATAAACAGCCATGATGGAGGGCAGCTGTGAACACTTATTTTTTATACCCTCGGACTTATGTCAACCTGAACGACACTCCCCGGAATCAAATCCATGCTTGGACAGACTCGGAATGGCCTCGGAATGAAATCTGGGCATAGGTGCCGCCCTCTAGGTATGACATTGCCACCAAAGAGGGGTGGAGGCTGGGCGGCATCTGCTATGCCCAATGGTGGTAGCATAGCTCCTTGCCACTGCTACCGGCCTCCTTCAGACCCTGTGCCGCCAAGGCACCTTGGCCGCGCCGCCACCCCCTTCCGGCGGCAGAGACGTTCTGGACCCGTTTTCTTCCGAATCCCACATTGAAAAATGATGGGATTCGACCCCCCAAGATCCTATTATAAATAGAAAACCTCCCCCTACCTTCCAAAAGACACAAGAAGACACAAAAGCAACAAAAGACAAGCAATCATTTAGTCTATTTGATTTTGTCTTTTTTCTCTCCAAGTCATATTTTCTTCTTTTTAGCTCTCTTTGAATTTAAAGAGTTGCTACTAGGGGTGTGTTGAGCCTCAAAGTTATATTTTTTCTAAGCAAGGTCCCTCTATCAGTTTGTTTTCTTAAGAGCTAAGAAGACATTTCGATCCATTTCCTCGGGCTTCATCCGATCCAAGGTGGAACTCCGATCCGGAAGAGCACTTCATCCGTCAACATTGCTAAAAGCTAGGGCAAAGGTATTATCTCCTAACTCATCTTCTTTACTTTGATAGAGCATCAAAATAAAGAATCAAAACATGATAAATTGAGCATAAAATCAACCCTCCTTCGCGAAAAAGAAGAACTGCATTGGTTTTTATTCTCATTCAACGGGATATGCAGGCAAGCTATATGAAAGCTTCAAATATAAAAAAAAGGTAAAAAAACCATCTCTTTTTCTTTGATTATTTACTTTATTTTATTTGTTGAATGTATTCTTTGGGGAATGTGTGATCAACCTAGAACCCATAAAGGCTAGAGTTGATATCCCCTATTTTGAGATTTTGAGGTGTAATGATTTACTTTTATTGCTTTCTTTACTTGATTACTTATATTTCAATTATTCATCCATTTATTTACTTACTCATGCATCTTATATGTCATTCTTTAATTGCTCATGAAAATCATTTTAAATCAAGGTTAAAATTAAAAGCCAAGTTCAACCGAAAACCGAGTCCCCGAATCCTCTTTGGTTTCGAAGACTAGTGCACTTTTTTCCTTTGGGATAAAATTGGAGTCAAAATGGGTTTTTACCTTAAATTTTTCCAACAAAAATAACTTAAGGTGGCGACTTCAAAACATCAAAATCATTTTCAAATAAAAGGCGCTAAGGTCATCTCCTCCGTGAGAAATTGCTCCAAATGAGCATTCCGATCCCCCACATTTTTTTAAAGCGGGCCCATACGGCGTGCTCGGGTGAGGCCTCACAATATGCTACTCATATAGTACCTACTGAGGCTGACCTGATTAGTAGGTTCTAGAGGGGATTGCATGCTGCCCTGCATAATGCCTTACTTGCCACAGAGTTTACATCATTGACTACAGTGATAGATAAGGCTACTCAGATGGAGGAAAAGTACAAGAATGAGAGGGCAAAAAGAGATCAAAAGAGGAAGGGTGGTCCTGGATCACAGAGTAAGAGAGGGGAGAGCAGCTCCCATCCTAGGCAGGCAGAGCTAGTGCCCAGATTTGAGCAGAGATCTACGAGTAATAGTCAGAGAAGAAGACTTCAAAGTAAGGGTCAGCCAGTGGTTCAGTCAGTACCTGTTTACTCTCAAGGTTCTTCGAGACCGGTTACACAGGCACCCAACATTCCTATTTGTGGATTTTGTGGTAGGAGGCATAGAGGGGAGTGCTGGAGACGGACGAGTGCATGTTTGAGGTGTGGCCAGCAGGGCCATTATATTAACACTTGTCCAGTAAGAGTTCATCAGCAGCCCTCAGTCACAGTTTCTCAACCAGTGCAGGCTAGCCAGAATTTGGGTAGAGAGACTATAGTTAGAGGCAGAGGTAGGGGAGGTCAGGCTCCCAGTGGAAATCAGGCTCCAGCTAGTAGGGGCCAGGGCAGAGTATTTACGGTCAACACTTAGAATGCCCAGAGATCGGATAATATTGTTACAGGTACTATGCTGGTTCAGAATGAGATTGCAGATACCTTATTCAATTCGGGTGCAACTCACTCTTTTGTGTCACCACATTTTACACCGAAATTGAATAAGGAGAGGAGGTTATTAGATGTTCCATTGACTATTGCTACTCCTATGGAGGACTATATGGATGTTGATCATTTCTATCCTGATTGCATTGTTGAGATTGAAGATCATATTTTGCGTGCTGATTTGATTGAGTTGTTTGTGCTTGAGTTGGATGTGATACTGGGTATGGATTGGTTGACTAGATACCGGGCAGTGATAGATTATTATCGAAAGAGGGTTAGATTCCAGCCTGAGGGGCAGCCAGAGTTTGAGTTTTAGGGTGAGATTCAAGAGTTCTGGGATAACCTGATATCTGTTGTCCAGGCTCGGAAGATGATTGGGAAAGGTTGTTCAGCCTATTTGGCTCATGTAGTGGATGTACAAAGTTCTTCTGTATAGTTGGATCATATATCGGTGGTTCAGGAGTTTCCTAATGTATTTCCTAAGGAGTTGCTAGGATTACCCTTGATAGGGAGATAGAGTTTGAGATAGAGATGTATGCAGGCACAGACCCGATATCCATTCTACCATACAGAATGGCTCCAACAAAACTAAAGGAATTGAAGATATAGTTACAAGAGCTATTGGATAGAGGGTTTATCAGACCTAGTAGTTCTTTATGGGGTGCACTGGTTCTGTTTGTGAGAAAGAAAGATGGCTCATTGAGGATGTGTATAGATTACAGGCAGCTGAACAAAGTTACAGTGAAGAATAAGTATCCATTGCCACGGATAGATGACTTATTTTATCAGCTGCAGGGTGCCAGCCATTTTTCTAAGATTGATCTGAGGTCTGGGT
Organism: Aleurites moluccanus; assembly: GCA_948193065.1. NCBI lineage: Eukaryota > Viridiplantae > Streptophyta > Magnoliopsida > Malpighiales > Euphorbiaceae > Aleurites > Aleurites moluccanus. Next base: position 10,035 of record CANXYC010633476.1, on the reverse strand, counting down.
ATCATCAGTTGAAGATCAGAAGTGGTGATATACCCAAGATTGCTTTCAGAACCCATTATGGTCATTATGAGTTTCTAGTATTGCCTTTCGGGTTGACCAATGCACCAACGGCTTTCATGGATCTGATGAACAAGGTGTTCAGGTCGTACTTGGATAAGTTTGTCATCGTTTTCATTAATGACATCCTTATTTATTCCAGAAGTGAGAAGGAGCACAGGGAGCATTTGAGGATGGTGCTAAAGATACTTCGAGAGCATCGGTTATATGCCAAATTATCTAAGTGTCAGTTCTGGTTGATTGAGGTGTGCTTCCTTGGGCATGTTATCTGCAAGGATGGTATTATGGTGGATCCTTAGAAGATTGAGGCGGTAGCTAACTGGCCACAACCTACCAGTGTTTCAGAGGTACGTAGCTTTCTAGGTATGGCTGGATATTATCGAAGGTTTATAAAAGATTTCTCCCATATTGCAGATCCTTTGACTAGACTGATGAGGAAACAGGAGCCATATGTCTGGACGGATGAGTGTGACCATAGTTTCCAGACTCTGAAGTATTGGCTTACCAGTGCTCCGATTTTGGCATTACCAGTTGAGGGGGAGAAATTCACCATGTATTGTGATGCTTCGCGGATTGGCCTAAGGTGTGTTCTGATGCAGATGGGTAGGGTATTTGCTTATGCTTCTCATCAGTTAAAGAAGCATGAAGCAAATTATCCGACTCATGATTTGGAGATGAAAACAGTTATATTTGCCTTGAAAATTTGGAGACACTATTTGTATGGGTCAAAATGTGAGATATATACTGATCATAAGAGTCTGTAGTATATATTTCAGCAAAAGGATTTGAATATGAGGCAGCACAGATGGGTTGTGCTTCTGAAGGATTATGACTATGAGATTCTCTATCACCCAGGGAAGGCCAATGTAGTGGCGGATGCTTCGAGCAGGAAATCGATGGGTAGTCTTGCTCATATTGTGATTGGCAGAAGGCCATTTATCTGACATATGAGAGAGCTAGCAGATTTGGGAATAGAGTTGGAGTTGGGATCCCAGGATCAAAACCAGGCTCTGATAGCCCAATTTCGGGCAAAGTCACTATTGATTGATGATATAAAAGTGGCTCAAGACAGGGATCCATATCTTCTAAAGCTGAAGGGAGAGGTCCAGAGTGGTCGAATGACAGAGTTTACAGTAGATGATGGGGTACTGAGTTGTGGGAGGCGTATCTGTGTACCGGATTGTGATGAGCTATGGGATCGAATTATGCAAGAGGCTTACTATTCTTCTTATAGTGTACATCCAAGGATTTCCAAGATGTACCATGATCTCAGAGATGTTTATTGGTGGCCAGGGATGAAGAAGGACGTAGCTCAGTTTGTGTCTAAGTGCTTAGCCTGTTAGCAGGTTAAGTTTGAGCATCAGAAGCCATCAGGGCTCCTTCAGGAGATAGAGTTGCCTGAGTGGAAATGGAAATAGATTACCATGGATTTTATAGTTGGTCTACCATGAACTTCGAGGGGATATGATTCCATTTGGGTTATTGTTGATCGGTTAATGAAGTCTGCTTATTTTCTGAAGGTTAAGACCAACTATTCAGTAGCTCAGTACGCACAGTTATATGTGGATAAGATGGTGTGTCTTCATAGAGTTCCTTTGGTGATCATATATGACAGGGGTACACAGTTCACATCCCAATTTTGGCAGAAATTTCAAGAGACTATGGGTACCCAGTTACGGTTTAGTACTGCTTTTCATCCGCAGACTGATGGGCAGTCAGAAAGGACAATCCAGACTTTAGAGGACATGCTCAGATTATCTGTTCTGGATTTTAAGGGTAACTGGGATTATTATCTGCCACTGATAGAGTTTTCCTACAACAACAGTTATCACTCTTCTATTGGTATGACTCTATTTGAAGCACTATATGGCAGGAAGTGCAGATCTCCAGTGTGTTGGGTGGAGCCGGGAGAGAAGCAGCTAGAGGGACCATAGCTGATTAGGGAGACTATGGAAAAGGTTCCTATGATCTGAGAGCAGATGAGGAATGCCTTCAGTAGGTAGAAGAGTTATGCTGATCCGAAGAGGAAGGATGCATAGTTTTCAGTTGGTGATCATATCTTCCTAAAGGTCTCGCCAATGAGGGGAGTTATGAGATTTGGGAAGAGGGGCAAGCTATCACCACGATTTATAGGCCCATTTGAGATACTTGAGAGGATTGGTAGTGTGGCCTATAGATTGGCTCTTACACCCAGTATGAGCCACGTTCATATATCTATACATCCAGTCTTCCATATATCTATGCTGCGAAAGTATGTATCAGATCCATCGCACATTTTGGAGGTTCAGAATGTGGATCTCAGTGATAATTTGTCATATGAGGAGCTACCTTTGGAGATTATTGATAGACAGGTCAGAAAGCTTCGGAACAAAGAGATCCCTACGGTAAAAGTGCTATGGAGGAACCAGACAATGGAGGAGTATACATGGAAGAGTAAGCAGGAGATGCAGAGCAAATATCCATCCCTGTTCCAGCAGTAAGGTATGTTTTTTATTTAAATTCGAGGACGAATTTATTTATAGGGGGTAGAATGTAATACCCTAGAATATTATAACTTTGATGCATGAATTAATTCTCAGTATGTGGTCCTTTAGTCTTGAATTTATGGGAAATAATTTTAGAGACACGGTTAGAAAGAGAATTTGAAACTTTTCCGGAAAGCGACAGTGTCAGGAATACTACCGAGAAATGAGCAATCTGGTCAATGGAAGAATTTCTGAAGTTGATCTGGGGGGTAAAAGATGACCATAATTTATGTCTAATTTTGGTAAAAAAATAAAAATAAAAATCATTTAGGAACACTGAAAAAGTAAGTAATGATATTTTTGTAAATAAATGAAAATTCAAGGTAAATAGTGAAAAGTGGTCGGTCGGAGTTACAGAATTACTGCAGAACCATTTTTATAAATAAGGATAAATTAAAATAAGCCTATTGACTCCCCATTATGATATCTAAATCTTGACTAAATTGTCAGAATAAATTATAGAAGATTTAAGGACCAAAGAGTATTCCTTTCTTCCTTTCAAGCTTGGCCGAACCATCTTTTGATTTTCTTCTCTCCATTTCTTCTTCATTTCTTCATCAAATCTATAGAAATTTGATAGAAAAATTAAGCTCTCACCTAGCTTCATCCATTTCCATCACCAATTTGTAGATTGAAGCTAAGGATTTAGAGGAAAATTCAAGGGAACCATTCGGCCACTTTGGTACTTTTGAGGTAAGAATGTGTTTTGTTAAGTTTAATTGATTATTTAGATGTTATTTAGGTTGAATTAGATGGGTTTATGGTTATTTTGCTTCAATTGTTACTAATTTGATGGAATCCCTAATTTGGATGGTTGAATTTGAAGTTGTAAAGGATTAATTGTTGAATTAGTGTTAGGTTTTGTTAATTGATGTTAGAAATGGTTAATTGGATGTGTTTAGGTAACTAATTGATGGATAATTTGATGTAGAATTGGAGATTGATCAAGGTTGGTTTTCAAAGTAAGCAATTTTGCCCTTTTGGTAGAAATTGGTGGAATTGGAGTGTGCATTGGCTATTTGGAGCATTAGGTGAGTTTACATTGCATCATTTAACATGTTTGTATGATTAAATTATTGATTGGAAACCAATGGTGAATTGCCCTTTTTGGCCGAACCCTTTATGCCTTATATTGCCTTTGGATTTCTTTGATTTTTGCTTAATTTTCCTTAGCCAATTTTATCTATTTTAATGTTGTTTAATCTTATTTTTTGATACCTTTGCTTTGTTTGACAATGTAGCTTGTGTTTGACAATGTAGCTTGTGTTTTGTTGAATTGGGCAAGTTAAATTTGCCACCTAACCTAACCTATTGGCTTGCCATTGTATGCACACTAAGTGTTCGATGAAATGCCTATTTCATTTACCATTGGCCTATTGGTTTGCATGCCATAGGCCTATCAATTGAATGCCATTGTTCCCAGCGACATTGGCATGCCAATTGACCTACCATTTTCGGCTACCGAACCAACTTTTGTTTCATGCCTTTCCTTATTGCTAAAGTTACTATTATTGATTGTATATTATATATGGCATTGCCATTAAGTATATTGAATACTGTACTGATTGTTATCGAACCGATTGTTATTGTATTGACTAATATACGGATGCTATTGTTGCTTACGGTATCCCTCGTTATTGACCTTGATATGGTTTGGCAGAGCTACCGATTCGACAGGGTAGTGGAAAAATATTGTCGACCTTGTGCACATTGTATTATTGAACCCTAGCTATGAGGGGTTATGGTCCTGGCCATAGGGCCTGATTAGCCTTATGCTTATTGATACTGGAGACCTACATGGTCCTTATTAATTGACTGGAGATTGTATGATTTCTTTTCATACAGTCCATCCCATTATCTATCTTTCCATATATAATCGAGCTTATATGTTATTTCTTTGGCTTTACTATACCCTGACTTCCATACTGTATACTGTTATTCCATTGACTGACACCATTGTTTATTTATACCTATTATTTATTGTGATGCATGTAAATTCACTGAGTATCATCTATACTCACCTATTTCATTGTTTACCCATTTCAGGAGAGGAGTAGGTTGCAGAATTCAGTCTTCTGTCTTTCATGGATTTCTGCTATAGACTATTATGTATAATTCTGATATATTCTGTATATTTGTTTTGGTGTTGATTATCTTGCTGCTCCATGGGTATGTATTGGGTTAGCTAGGAGATGAACATTGTATATATATGATATTGATGGTAAATATTACTTATATGATGATGATGTTATATGATATATCATTGTGACAGCCATTTACAGAATGATTAACAGGATAACATAATGGATGGTAACTATAATAACTGAATAATATATTGAGGTTTATAGATTGTGCATATGGTGCTGGGTTCTACGGGTGTCAGTCGCCATTGGCATTTCCCATGCCCTAGGACTGTCGCGGTCCGGAAAACCGTGTCGTGACATCCTCACCCTCCATAGATTGTAGTTTACTCCTTTGAACAAAGGTGGTTTGGTGTTGTATTGTCCTTCCTCAAATGTTGTGTTGGCTGCCATAAAAACAAGATCGTAAACTCTAAAAATTGTTTGATTTTATATATACTAGAGCACAAGCTCTGATACCAATTGTGAACACTATTATGGCAATACTCTTAGAGGGGGGTGAATAGGAGTTTTAAAATTTTTAAGAGAATATACAATCAATATGCAATAGACAAATTTATTTCAAATAACAAGTAATGATAAAAAAGAAGGGTTAAGAGATCTCAGTCAATTTATAGTTGTTCAGAGCCAAATTCCTTCTCCTACGTCCACTTCTCTAAATATCAACCTGATATTGAGGTTCCACTATAATTGGGTGCACCACCCAAAAATAATTACAATAGATTTTCAAGGATTTCACCATTTACACACTGAGTTACAACTCAGATTTTTACTCTCAATAACAGAGATAGAGATTTTTTAAGTCTCTCTAAATTTATACAAAGTTATTCCAATGATATACAATGAAGTATGAATAGCTAAAACTAGCAAAAGTTAGTAAGAACTCTAAGAATAAGAAATAGAGCTCAAAGAGTTCATAAAATGTGAAAAACAGAGTATAAACTACATCAATTTGATTTCACTTAAGATATGTGCTTCACTTGTAGTTTGAACTTCAAAACTTCATTTATTTATAGCCTTCAATGAATGGTGATTAAATGTGACCATTCTGGTTGCATTTAATGTAAGATTTGCCTCCAAATCTTTTTCCAATGGCTATATTTAAAACAAATCAGTTGTGATGTTGACAGGCAATTACCGATTCACGGGCGTGATAAATATTCACGGTCGTGATGATTCATCTTCACGGGTTTGAACTAAATTTTATGGCCTTGAAATTTTCTGCGCTAAATTCAAATTTTAGATCATCCTTAGGTGTGAACAATTATCACTGGCGTGAAAATCTTTCATGGGTGTGAATAACTTTTCACGGTCTTGAAAAATCTTTTTGTATCTTTGAGTCAAAACCATTCTCAAATCCATTATGGGCGTGATTAAGAAGTAACGGTCGTAAAACTTATTCACGGCCTTGAAGAAATGTTCACTGCCTTGAAAAATCTTTTCTGAGTAAATTTCGAGTTTTGACTTGATCTTATTCACGGGTGTTAAACATATTCACCAGCGTGAATCCCTATTTTCAACCAAACATTTAAAGCACAAGTTAAAAAATTATTTATAACTTAAATTAATTACCACTTTGTTTTGATTTTCAATTACATCATCAAAATCATTATAGATACATCACTAACTAAATTAAACAATAAATTTATATTTAATTTTCCTATCTTAATGTTAAAAAAAAAAGAAAAAAATTATATAAGTACAATTTAGAGTAACTCATATATAAGAATTTAAATAAATTTAATTCAATTAATAATAAAATTTATGTATTTGAATAAATTTTAAAGTAGTACAATACACTTGAAATATATTGTTTGAAATAACTAAAAAATGAAAAAAATATAATTATTATTTTTTTATTTATTGTTGCGCTAAATTTAATTTCTCCTAAGTATAAGTTTTTTTGTTTTTAAGTCTGGATAAAAAAGAAGAGTTACAGTAATAAATAATAATCAGCAAAATTTTTTATTATATCTCATGATTATGAATTCAACTAACATAAATATTGAAACATTCTTTACTTATAAGCCCAAATATAATGGAAAATAAGTAAGAGTATAGGACATTCCCTGAAAGCAATGTGCCATGCTAGTACTTGGATGTGGTGCTGAATAAGTAAAGTTCTCACATTCTAGATAGATATAAAGAAATTTATCTAGAAATCAGTTTATAAATATTTTTATAAGAAAGAAGACACAGAATCAGGTTAAGAAAAGAATCAGAATTATAATTTGAAATATTGAGTCTCTTATAAAAAAAAGTTGATGAAACTAGTTGATATTATAGAGAGGATAAAAGTTAATATGTCTTGAATCCAAGAGACAAAATAAGTAAGAGAAAAAAGAAAATAAATGGATATATAAGCTACACAAAATAAGTAAGAAAATAAAGAAAATAAATAAATGAAAAAAGAAAAAAGAAAATTATTGTACATGCCCACGCTTTGAAGCTTGGTTAAGTGTCCATATTTTATAGCGTGGTGCATTTTTAAAGATTTATAATACATTGGTCACACTTTAAAGCGTGGTTAAGTGATCACACTTTCTAGGGTGACTAATTTTTAAAATTCAATTTTTTAAAAAATTTTCAATATATTTTGATTGTGAAATATAATTTATTATCTTATATATATATATATATTTTATTAATCAAACACAAGTAATATTGAAATCAGAACACATTAATTTATAACGATAAATTTAATAGTCTTTAATTCATTAAAAAAATATAAATTTAAATATTTTACATCCAAATCTATATATTTTAAATATCATTTTAAATCATAATTCAAAATCATTAAATTTTAAATTAGCTAATTACATAACACAATCACATGGTTTTATTATATTAGATTGAGACTTATCATGTTGTGCTTCATTAGTTTCAGGTCTATTACAAGTATCTGGAACCTAAAATAACCATATAAATCATTGGTCGTTAGTATTAATATTTATGAAGTTATATTTTTAAATTTAAAAAAAAAAATTATATTTGTATTATGTTTGGCATTGAATTAGTTGTAAATCCAGATTGTCCCATTTGAGCAACAAACAATCGCAAAGTAGAACTCAAAATAGCACACAACAGCAAAAACGAAAAAAAAAATTCATAGACTACTATATATTTATTCTTTATTTTTTTTTATTCGAGTTCTTTCTCTTATTATTTTTTAGTAATAATAATAATAATAATAATAATAATATGTAACCCACAAAATGGTATTCATGATCAGGAAATGATCATGGATAGATAAAAACTAAAATACAAAGACTTGAATTATTTTATTGTTTCAATCTCAAAGATTAAGACTCACAAAGCTAATAAATTTATTCATTTATCACTAGATATGAATATTAATTACGAGTTAATGAACGACCAAAATAAATCCAAAAAACAAAAATCCCTAAAAATGGAGAAATGGAAGTGCACACATTATAGTAACTGAGATCCAAGAATGGTGGAAAAAGTAATATTTTATTTACCTGAAATCTAGTAGATAAACACTTAAAAATAATATATATTGTCACGACTCGTTTTCGGATCGTGACGGTCCTAGAGCACGGGAGATGTTAATGGTGACCGACACCCGTAGAACCCAATATCATATACATAATTTATAAGCCACAATATATCATCCATTTTAATTAATTACCATTCATTCTGTTATTCTGTCATTCACTCTGTAATTTACTGCAAATGGCTGTAATAATCCATATATCATATCATATAAACATCATATAACTCATATATCATCAAATATCATATATGCATGTTCATTTCCTAGCTAATCCATACATACGCCATGGAGCAGCTAGATTATGAACATAAAAAATATAAAACAAAACATAATATATACATCAGTCTGACAGCAGAAATCTCCGGATGATAGATGACAAGATTCTGCACTATACTCCTCTCCTGAAATGGGTAAACAAATAAAGAATGATTATATAAGATACACAGTAAATCTATATGCATCATAAAGCAAATGAGATAGAACAATGATATATATATATATATAACTAAAGCATCAATGGGACAGTGTCAATCGTGTTGGTTTACAGAATCAGAATCAGAAATCAATAGAAATATCAATGGTCATATCAAGTCATGGAATCATATGATAAGACAGATATAGGGCCCTGAAACACGTAGACTATGTGTAATCACACAGTTGATCACATATCAAATAGGCATAAGACCGATCAGGTCCTATGGCCGGGACCAGTAACCCTTCCCAGCTAGGGCATCAATAACAATGTGCACATTGCCGACAGTATATACCCACTACCCTGTTGGTGCGGTAGCTTTGTCAAACCACATTTGGGTCAATATAAATGAATATCACATCAATAGACACCATTATGCAATAATGGCATCGTCACTGTCAATAAACTCAATATCTTTCAAATCAAATAGTATTTGAATCAAAGACATTGCAAGATACAATATATAAGTAAGGATAAAGGTTATGGTAAACAACAAAGGTATGGAACAAAGGTTGGTTCGGCAAGGAAAATCAGTAGGCCAATTGGCATGCCAACATCGCTGGTGACAATGGCATTCAAATGGTAGGCCTATGGAATACAAAGCAATAGGCCAAAGGCAAATGAACTAGGCATTTCATCAAATACATGGTGGGCATACAATGGCAAACTAATAGGTTATGTTAGGGTGTAAAATTGACTTGCCCAATTCATTCAACAACAAGCTACATTATCAACAATGGTATAGGCATCAAAGAAATAACAATAAACACCATCAAAATGGATTAAATTGGCCATGGAAAATTATAATACCCTAGAAAGCCATAACACATATGCATGAAATTATTCTCGTTATGTGCTCCATTAGTCTTGAATTGATGGAAAATAATTTTAGAAACACAGTTAGAAAGCGAATTTGAAACTTTTCCAAAATCTGGCGGTGTCGGGACACTGCCGAGAAATTAGCAGTCCGGTCAACAAAAGAATTTCTGAAGTTGGCTTAGGGGTAAAATATAACCATAATTTATATGTAATTTTGGTAAAAAGAAAGAAGTGAAAATCATTTAGGAACACTGAAAAGTAAAGAATGGCGTTTTGGTAAATAAATGGTAATTCAAGGTGAATTGTAGAAATGGGTCAGTCGGAGTTACAGAATGACTCAAGAACTATTTTTATAATTAAGAATAAATTAAAATAAGCATGTTTCCTTTTTACACTAGTATCAAAATCTTAACAGAACATTCAGAATAAATTTCAGAAGATTTAAGGACCAAAATATAAAGATTGAAACTTGAGGGATTAAGTTATAATTTGGCAATCAATTTT
>CANXYC010633472.1:0-24553 GCA_948193065.1 Aleurites moluccanus | reverse complement strand
ATTTGTATTACTTAAGCTTTATTAAGCTTATTTGTGTATGCATGCCATATAGTTTTATTTATGGGTTCTTCGTGGTATTGGTAGCATAAGCATCACCCGTACCCTAGGACCGTCATGGCTCCTAAGTTGGGCTGTGACATTCCCTATGAGGAAAAAATCATAGGACTGTGTGTACTAGTGACTCGACTGATAAAGTCAAAGTATCGGGGTCCTTCCTAAAAAGGACAAAGTTTTCCTAGGTGTGTGTTAGTGCAAACACATGTATTCTGTAAGGAGATTGTAGTACTCATGTTCTGCTATGGATGTCGTTAGACTCCTGTTCTATTTCTATTGTTCTGACATTTACAGTGTTTACCCTATGTGTGTATGTGTATGCGTGTGTGTGTGTGTCTATATATATATATATATATATATATATATAATGTGTCATTCCTTGTGAACACTTCTGACTTCTGATTTTTGAACTCTGTATTCTAATATCCGATTTCTGATTCAACTTTTGATATATATATATGACTTCTGATTATCTGGAAGTGGTATGGCCAAGCCTTGGGCAGCACCGCCACAAGCCTTGGGTGGTGCCACCACCCCCCTTGGGTGGCACCGCCCTCCCTTTGTGGTAACAGCTTTTAGCATACTGTGCGGTATCGTCCCCTTTGAGCCCTTATGCCTCCCTCCTTAAGTGGCGGCGTTGCTACCCCCTCCGACGACAATCCCCATTCATGTCAATGGCAGTTTTCTTTTTTAGGGTTTTTCGTCAAATCCCATATAGGGAAATGATGAAACTTGACCCCCAACCCTCTATTATAAATAGAGAGCTTCCTCAGCCTAGTTTTGGGCCCCGAAATCTCTGAAGTTGAATTTTCCTTCTTAGATTTCACTCTGTTCTCCCTCATATACCTATTATTTCATATTTCTTTAGCTCTCTTTGAGTTTAAAAAAGGATCAAACTTGAGGCATACGGAGCCTCAAAATTTATTTAATATAAAGTCATTATGTCTGTTTGTTTTCTTTTCTTTTGAATTGTTAGGTAAAAGGCAATTCAACCATCTCCCCTCCCTTTGATCGATTCAAGGTGGAACTCCAATCCGGAAGAGCACTCTGTTCGCTGCCTCCCCAAAGATCAAGACAAAAGTTTTCAACTCATAAACTTCTTCTTCTTTTCTTGTTTTAATAGAGCATCGAAATAAACAACTCATCTTTCACCTTTCTTTAGTTTGATAGAGAATCAAAATAAAGAATTAAAACATGATAAATTGGGCATAAAATTAACCCTCATTCGCAAGAAGAAAGAACTGCGTGGGTTTTGATTCTCATTCAATGGGACAAGCTATATTAAAGCTTCAAATCCAAAAATGTTAAAAACCATCTTTTCCTTTTGCTTTGTTTATTCAATTCTTATTTTTGTTCATTATATGTTCTTTATTTAGAATTTTTGGGGAATGTGTGATCAACCTAGAATACATAAGGGCTAGAATTTATATCCCCTATTTTAAATTTTGAATTGTAATAATTTATTTTATCACTATTTTTTTACTGTTTTATTTTATGTGTTCATCTTATATGTCATTTCATTTATATATATGTCATTCTTTAAATTATTCATCAAAAATATTTTAAATCAAGGTTAAAATTAGAGCCATGTTTCAACCAAAAACCTAGTCCATAAACCCTCTTTGGTTTTAAAGACTAGTGCATTTTTTTCCTTTGGGATAAAATTGGAGTCAAAATGGGTTTTTACCTTAAATTTTTCCAACAAAAATTACTTAAGGTAGCGACTTCAAACCAAAAATCATTTTCAAATAAAAGGCGGTAGGATAGTCTCAATCCTTGAGAAATCGTCCCAAAATGAGCATTCTTAATTCCATTCAGTTGGACGGGACACGATGCTCGGGCGAGGCCTCACAACTGGCGACTCCACTAAGGAAGCAAACTTTTTTTAAAAGTTAAAGAGGACTAGCAATTGGTTGAAAATCTTCTTTTTTTTTTTTCAAAAAAGGTCAACCCAAAGCCCAAAAAAAACCTTTGAACCCATTAAACCATCCACAAACTTTTAAGCCTTACTTAGATCCTTCTTCTTCACCCTTGTTTAGGTTTTGGACCATCATGATCTGATCCAAATGTTTCTTTTTAAAAGGTACAAATGGAAAGCATGGCACCCGACATGGATGCCATAGAGACACTTTTAGCCACCTTACTTAAGAAGCAAGAGGATAACTTTTGTGTTGCCCTAGACCATGCCCTTGATATACAGTGCCAATCCATCTTCACTGAGGTAAAAACAATAATGGGCCAAGGAACAAGTATCCACCAAATCGATGCTCCTATTGCATCTTCATCCCTTTCACCAAATCTCATTATTGATCTGACAAATAATGGGAAAGCTCCTGAAGTTTCCATTCTCACACTAGCTATCAACTTGAATGGTCGCACTACTCCGTCCTCCTCCCTAAATCTTTTCATGGAGGAGAAGGTTCCAACCAGACCGAAACAAAGAAATTGATGGAAAAATTTGAAACTATGGAAAGGCTTCTTAAGAACTTCAAGAAGCATAAAGATCTCATTGATGTTGATGCTCTTACTCTTTTCCCAAATGCTAGAGTTCCTCCAAAATTTAAGATGCCTAGCATGGACAAATTCGATGCAACACTTGTCCAAAGATACATTTGAACATGTATGCAGGAGCTATGAACCCATTAGGGGTGGACAATGAGCTCCATGCTCAATTATTCTAGCAGACGCTCACAGGTGCTATAATGAGATGGTTTGTTGACTTGGACATCAACTTTAAGAAAACTTAGGATGATATTTGCAATGCCTTTGCAAGCAATATCGTAATAATATTGAGGTGGACATCACTGGAAGGGATTTAGAGACCACTAAGCAATAACAAAGGGAGTCTTTCTCCACTTTCCTCACAAGATGGAGGGCAAAGGCGGCCCAAATGATGAATAGGCCCATGGAGCAGGAGTAGATTGACATTATCATCAATAACCTTCTTCCAAGTTATTAGACTTATCTCCAAACCCAATATTTTCCAGATTTCAAAGCCCTCATCGCCACTACTTCAAAGATAGAGGATTTGATCCAAAGTGGGCAAATCAAAGAAGAATCCTCTAGCTCAAGATATAGAAAGAACACCCACTATACCCACAATACTCCCTCCAATCAGAAAGAAGGGGAAGTTGTTGCCATCTCCAACCATCCTTCTATGAGACTTAAGAGAAGATCCTTCACTAATTTGGGTATGCCTTTGGCCATAGTGTACAAGAAGGCTTTGGAATCAAATCTGCTTAAGCCTCTAGAACCTATGTCACCCTCAAACCCTTTACCTAAAAGCTGGAATGTAAATGAGTATTGTGAGTATCATCAAGGTACAGGGCATAAAACAGACATGTGCAAAACCTTAAGGCATAAAATTCAAGACCTGGTGGACAGTGGTGATATCATTCCATCGAAGGCAAGACCTAACATCACCACCAACCCTCTCCCGAGCCATCAAGCTAATGTCAATCTCCTTCACTCCTCCGTTGAAGAAACTGATCTAATCTCCTTGTTTTGATCAAATGACAACTTTTGTTGTGTCTTGGACCTCAATGACTTTATGGAGGAGATAGATGCAATAACTCGAAGTGGGAGGCTCTATCAGCCGAGTTCATCAATCCAATAGCCCATCCAGCATGTTCCCCCTCTTATGGTCAAAATAAGTAATGAACCTGAAGAAGATGCTATCCTCAAACAATTGAAGAAAACCCAAGCCAACATCTCCATTTGGAGTCTCATCTAGTCATCATTCCCACATCGCCAAGCTCTTTACAAGGCATTGAATTAGTGTCAAGCCCCAATCAACATTTCTCTTGAAACTTTCATTGCCTTACTCCCTAACTCAACCAAGGTGGCTTCCATCTCCTTCACTGATCATGACTTACCAAAGGAAGGAGAAAATCACAACTATACACTGGAAGTAACTATGATGACCTAAGGAAAGACAGTTCTAATGGTTTTGATTAATAATGAGTCAGCCTTGAATGTATGCCCATTAAAAGTTGCAAGTTGCTTGGGCCTTGAAACTAAATATTTTACCCCTCCAATCATATTGTGAGGGCATATGATAATACCAAGAGGGAAGTCTTGGGTGTAACGACTCTTGATGTGACAATTGGACCAATTACCACTTCGGTCTCTTTCCAAACAATTGATGTGCCTACTTGTTTTAATCTCCTCCTTGGAAGACCTTAGATCTATAAGGCAAGAGTGGTCCCATCCTCCTTTCACCAAAAGCTTAAAATGCCTCATAGAACTACTGTGGTCACTATCAAGGGTGATATACATGGTAAGAGCGAAATTCCCAACTCTGCACCCATTTTAGGAATTCAGACTGAACTAAACATTGTCCCTTTGTCCAGTTTCTCTTTTGACACCATCCAGTTTATTGAACAAGAAGGAGGTAAAGACTTAGTCCTCTTAGATTTTGATCCTTTCAGTAATATAGCTATGGCTAACATCTTAAAGAAAATGAATTATTTCCCTGGTTTAGGTCTTAGGAGGAACCAACAGAGGATACCTCTTTCAAGGAGTACCCAGTAGCCAACCCACCTTTTGGACTTGGTTATAAACCTACCAAAAAGGACTTGGAGAAGGTTGAAACAAAATTTAAAAGGAGAACCGAGGCTAAGAGGAAAGGTGAGACCTTTGATTGGCAAATGTGTCCTTATTTCAAAACCTTGAATGGGTATTTTGTAAAAGAATGGAAGGAATTTCCTTTTTGTGGTTTTGCTAAACCTTGGTTTTGCCCTATAACTAAACAGTTAGTCCCAGGTTTTGAAATTTTCTTTGATGTCAGGCTCAATTTGGAGGATTGCAAACCCATCTACCTACTAGAGCAAGATTGGGAAGAAAACATGGAGACTACTCTCTTTGAGTAAGTCCTCGTAATTGGAAATGAAGTAGAATCAAACCCCACCAAACTAATCCACCCAACTTTGGTTGCACCTGATAAATGACACATTGAGAAGCTTTCCGGCCTTGATGAGACATTTTCTTTCCAGACTGAGTCTGATTCTGAGTCAAAGTCAGAGTCAAAGTCCTTTAAGTTCATTACTTCTTTTTCCTTTGTAGAGTCTGTAAAGGATCTCCCTGGTCCTTCTTTCAATTTTGATGTAGTCTGCGAGGACGAAACATTTGTTAGTAATAAAAGTTTTCAATTTTCCTTTTATATCCCTAAGTCTTCTTTCCTTCTTCATAAATCCAATTTAAATGAGGCATCAAAAGAAAAATAAATAAATGAAATAAAAGAACAAAATAAAGGGTCAATAATTCTGGCACAGATGATAAACTGAAAATCACATTCATTACATCATCATTTTATTATAAAGCCTCTTTGTTCAAGACAGTTTAAGAATTTTTAGATTGTTTCACTTAGGAACCTGAAGACATGACGGGTCTCGATCCAAGCATAGCAGTCTATAAGATTTCGACCTATGAGGATGTGAAGCCTATAAAACATAAGTTATGGAGGATAAAGGCATAATGGTCTCTCAAGATCAAAGAAGAAGTTGCTAAGTTATTAAAGAATGGTTTCATTGAACTTGTCACTCACCCTTCATAGCTAGCCAACATAGTGTCTATGCCCAAGAAGGATAGGAAGGTAAGAATGTGTGTGGATTATAGGTATCTAAACAAAGCCTATCTAAAAGATGATTTTTCTTTACTTCACATAGACTTATTAGTTGACCACATTGCTGGATCTAAGGTAGTCTCTTTGACTAATTTATATGCGGGGTATAATCAGATACAAGTCTATCCACCTGACAAGGAAAAGACAGCATTTGTGACAGAATAGGGCACCTACTGCTACAAGGTCATGCCTTTTTGATTGAAGAATGCTGGGGCAACATATCAGAGAATGGCTACAACTACCTTTCATGACATGATTCATAAGGATGTGGAAGTTTATGTTGATTGCCAGGCTATTAAGTCCAAAATGGCAGAAGGACACATAGATGCATTAAGGCGTTTCTTCCTTAGGTTAAGGCAGTACAATCTAAAGTTGAATCCTGCAAAGTGTATTTTTGGTGCATCCTCAGGTTTGTTTTGGGCCATATGGTGAGCAAAAAGGGGATAGAAGTAGACCGGGCCAAATCGAGAGCCATTTTGGAGATGCCAGCCCCAAAAATAGAGAAAGAGATTAGGGAATTTTTAGGACGATTGTAATACATCAGTTGATTCATTTCCCAACTGGCTGACGTTTGTGGTCCCATCTTTATGTTATTGAAGAAAGGATCTCCTAAGGAATGGAATGATGAATGTCAGCAAGCTTTCAAAAAGATCAAGCAATACTTGTTAAATCCTCCTTTCTTGCAACCACCAAGGTTTGGTAAACACTTGTTATTATAACTCTATATGACCAAAGAAGCTATGAGGGCAATGCTTGCTCAAAATGCTATGGATTTGCATAAAGAGAATGCCATCTATTATTTGAGTAAGTGCAAGCTTGCCCATGAGCTCAAGTACAATCAGATTGAGCAGTTATGTCTTGCTTTGGTTTGGGTATGCTATAAGCTGCAATATTATTTGGGTTCATACACTACGCATGTCCTCGCTGACAAGAGCCCCTTGAAATTCCTTATGGAGAGGCCAGTTCTTGACAGCAAAATGGCATAATGGGTAAAATGGCATGATGGTTGGCAGTTCTAGCAGCTTTCGATCTCAAATATGTTCCACGGAAGGCTATCAAAGGAAGTGTGATAGCTGACCAATTAGCTGTTGCCCGAGTAGATGATGAACCATTCGAACCTGAGTTTCTAAATGAGGATATCATGGAGCTGAAACTTGAAGTTTGGAAGTTATGTTTTGATGGAGCAACCAACAACAAGTGTTATGGTGCCGGAATAGTACTTATCACACCAAATGGGTATCATTTACCCATAGCCATTAATTTAGCCTTTGAGGTGACGAACAATGAAGTAGAATATGAAGCTTGCATATGTGGTTTAGAGGTTGCCACCAATATGAGAATTGATTACCTAGAGGTCCATGGGGACTCTAATTTGATTGTCTCACAAGCTCTTGAAAAATGAAAAATAAAAGAAGAGTGCTTAGTTCCTTACTATCAACGCGTAACTAATCTAGCAAAAACATTTCATGAATTATCTTTCCATTATCTGCCTCGAGCTATGAATTAGTTTGCTGATGCTTTGGCAACCCTGGCCTCTGTGCTAGACATGATGGGTAATGAGATTATGTGCCCTCTGGTTATTGAAGTGCGAAGGCAACCGGGTTATGATACAACATGCATGCAAATTCAATTAGCTGATGATAAGCCATGGTATTAGGACATATTAAATTTTTTGAAAAATGACCAGTATCCAGAAGGGGCATCTAAATTAGATCGGAGGACCTTGAGGCAATTGGCTAGTAATTTCATACCAAATGATGATGTGTTGCATAGGAGAGCATGGGATAACATCCACCTCAGGTGTGTTACAGAAGAGGAAGCCCAGCAGATTATGGAATGGATACATAATGGCGAGGAAGGCCCACACATGAATGGTTTCGTGTTGGCCAGAAAAATCACGAATCTTGGATATTTTTGGCTCACAATGAATGAAGATTGTGCTAAATTTGTATAAAGATGTCACAAATGTTAGATATTTGCCAAGCTCCAGAAGTGACCTCCTGTACCATTGCTCCTGACTGGAACTCCATGGCCTTTTGCTACATGGGGTATTGATGTCATAGGGCACATAAGTCCTAAATCTTCTAATGGGCATGAATACATTTTAGTGGAAATAGATTACTTCACGAAGTGGGTGGAAGCAGCCTCTTACCATATGCTGAATTCTAAAAAGATAGCACATGTTATCCAAACCAATATCATTTATCGGTTTGGATTGCCTTTTGAGATCATCACAGATAATGGCTCTTATTTTCAAAATGAAGTAATAAGTCTACTTAAGAGGGAAAAGATTCAGCATCATCGATCTTCGCCCTATCGCCCTCAAACTAATAGGGCAGTTGAGGCAGCAAACAAAACAATACAGACTATTTTGCAAAAAATGATCACCAGTCGTAGAAGCTGGCATGAACAACTTCCATTTGCATTATGGGGGTATCGGACCTCCATTCGCACACCTACAGGGGCAACTCCATATGCTTTGGTATATGGAATGGAGGCAATGCTTTCAATTTAGGTGCAAATCTGCTCGGCAAGGGTTATACAGGAGAATCAGCTTAGTGAGGTGGAGTGGATTAAGGGATATCATGACCAGTTGAATGCTATTGATGAAAAGAGGATAGATGCGCTCTATCAGATAGAAGGGAATCAGCAAAGACTTGCCCGACATTCAATAAAAAGGTAACTGACAGGGATTGGAAGAAGGCAACTTGGTACTAAAGGAAATCAGAGCTCCTGTTTATGATCCAAGAGGGAAGTTCAGACCAAATTGGGTCAGCCCATATGTACTCAAAAAGATCCTGTCTGGCGGGGGTGTCATACTTATGGATTTAGATGGGAATTTTCGAATCCTTGTAATCTTAATCAATTGAAAAAGTACATTATGTAATTTTATTTCATGATGCATTGTATGAACAAGAACTACGAGGACTGATTCTCCCAAAACGAAATTTAAAAGAAAAAAAGTACAAATAGAGATATGTAGGCAACCCACTTTGGGTACGGTCCAAAGCATAATAAAATTATCACTTTTTGTGCCTAGATTAATTGACTTATGCTTGCTAAGTTGAAAACATGAATAAGGCAGCTTAGGCAAAAATTAGAGCAGCTTGGCAAGTTGAAAACCCAGAAGGGCAGCTCGGGCAAAAATTAGAGTGAAATAAAAAATAAAAAAGTATATTAAAAAAATTAAAAAAAAAAGAAAGGAAAAATAATAAAAAAATAAAAAATGCTTTGATTTAAATTGGATTTCATCAGTCATAGTCCAGTCTTTTTAAATCCAGTTTCATCAAAGCTCGTTCAATCTCGTATGCCAATGTCAAAATAATAAAAATTTCCTCTTATTTTATTCCATAGTTTCAACATAAATTCAAATTTTTGAATATAACATAAAGATGGAATACATAGTCTAAGCTCGTTTTCTCTTAGGATGAATATCCTTTAAGTCATTAGAGTCATCATCTTCTCTCACAAGTATATTTGGTTCAACCTTTACCTCCAGCTCATCCTTGGTCATAGCAGTGTCTCTCGGTCCCGTCTTTGTGTTTGTTTCAGTATCCCTAATCTTTATTTTTGTTTCAGTATCCCCAGTCTTCATAGTTTGTTTCTAACTCTGTAATCAGAGCTACTAGTCTGATCTTCTCAATAGGCCAAATATCCATGATGAACCAGGGGTCATAATCCTCCAATTTGCTCGACAAGCCAGCCAGACTTACAAAATGCATAGACCACCTCTAGCCGTTCATTATGGCTTGGGAAACGGGATCGGTAATCAAAGATGTATGAAAAACTGCTTTGTCTAGTGGGCTGCCCTGTGACTAACCCATCTGCCTCAAGATTCTAATGCCTTGATAGAATGAGGTCATAGAAATGCCTAGCAAGTAAACCATCTTGTACCCATAACTCATTATGATGAATGAGTCAATCCCATACCAAGAGCAATTTCAAAGTAGATCTTTAGAATCCAGTTCTAAAATCCAGGCAATCCACTCCTTTTCTATGTCAAAGCAAACCCGTGTCCTCCGTATGTGGTATTGTGCAACTGAATATGGCATCCTATCTGGGGGAGCCACTACTTGTAGGTGATCCTTAAGCCAAACCAAAAAAGAAATAAAGGGGTTGAAAAAAAGGAATTTAAAGAAGAAGGAAGGAAGTACATGATGTCTTTACCTGCAAAATGACGGGGCTAACAGACCAAGGCTCCTCAACTCTGTAGTTTCCATTTAAGCTCTGTAGGATTTTTGCTAAAATCAAACTATCAATAGTGCAACCTCGCTCCATCTGAGCTATAAGCTTTACCACTCAAATGTCTCCCCAGCCAGGTGAGCTGAAAAATAGGCATCCAATGGTCAGACACAGAACCAGGGCTATCATTTTGTGTTTCTCTCTCATCTTATGTCACGATCCACTTTTGGATCGTAATGGTCCTAGGACACGGGTAGACTTAAGGTTACCGAAAACCCATAGGACCTATGAACAATCCATTTGTTAATCATTCAATCAATATTAGCTCATTCATCAATGCTTAAATTCCATTTATTACTTATAAATTTTACAGAAAATTTGTCAGAGTTTCCTTTGTAATTTTAATGCTATTCCAGACCCAAAACTAGGTCTTTCATAAATTACATAGCCTGTACTAAAAATTATTTTTACACTCCCAATAATTTGCCAACCTTATACTCTCAACTTCACAATTCAATAGTCATACATAGCACTTCTAAATCTTTTTCAAAACATGAAAATTTCATTTTATTACTTACCTTTGTCACTGTCTTTATCACTTTATTATCATTGACATTTTCAATGATTATGCATTACACATTATATTTTGAATGTCACTGTAACATTAAATATTTCACTATTCATACATCATTATAATACTCAATCATTTAATTATACAGAGTACTATAGAGCTTTATGAGTGGACACTTATAACCTTTAGTGAATAATATTCTACCTTGATGTACTTGACATTCCAAGTAAGAAAAGAAATTGACTTGGAATCAGCTTTCTCTATCTCATCCCTGTAAAAATTATAAACCACAATTTGGTGAGTATAAAAATACTCAGTGAGCATGCATACATCATTAAACAGGTGTTATAAGCATATGATAACAAAGGATAACAATGATAGTCAAGTAGCAATAAATACAATGAAGAATATCAGTATGTTCAATTAACATATCAAGGTTAATTAATTTGCACACCAAATATCTTTAGAAGTTAGGAACAGGTAACAATTAAATCGATAAAAGAATGGCCATCAATGGTAAGCAATAAGATATAAGTTTGGAATCAATGAATAGGTAAATAATACTCGTATCATGTAGATAAGATAGATAAAGGTCCCTGAAACACGTAGACTATGTATAATCACACAGTCAATCTCATATCATGTATATAAGGCTTATCAGGCTCTATGGCTAAGACAGTTAACCCTTCCCAGCTAGTGTTCTATGTAAATCAATGTGCACATTGTCGATGGTATATACCCACTATCCCATCGGTAAGGCAACTCTGTCAAATCCACATGTAAAATAGGCCAATGAAAATCAATAACAATATCAATATTCATTAGGGACATTACGGTACAATGGCTTTCGAACAATACACATGGGTTTACTTGTCAATACATTTCATTAACCATGTATAGGTTTCTTTATTTGATATAAAGATAGCAATTAACAATAAATATTATGGTTAAACATTTGGTGTGCATATTTTTAGAAGCAATTCGGGTGCATAGTCAATCAAGCATAATAGGCATTTCAATATTAATAATAATTAATGGATATGGTGATTTCAATCTTAAGAATGATCAAAGGATGATCAACAATAGCAATGTGGCACTTAACCAAGAAATAAACATATTCATTAGGTCAATAAATCAAAATATGGGTATGCATAATGATGTATACATTACTCACCTCATAGAGTACTTTCTATAGCACTTTACTTATTCCTTCCATTTCCAAGTTCATTTTCTTGGTTCATTACTCACATACTTATAGTACTCATCATTGTCTTTTATTTATTCTTGGCTCTACATATTCAATTAATTTTCATTTAGATACTATTTAACATAAAATTACATTACTTATATTTATATTAAAGAAAATTCCTCTAATTTTCAAGTTACTAAGGTTTTCTGTGCAAAATTCTTTACTGGCAGCCTGTGTTCCATTACTCATATCTCTCTCTATAATTATCCAATTTCTTCAATTCTTGTGTCTAATTAAACTTAACATATAAGTTCTAACATATCCAAATTTCACATTAAAATCATTACTACACAATTTCTGGTGTTAATTTAAACTTAAGCGTATAACCAGCCCTGCTACCCTGCATTCTGCCTAAAATCCTATTCTAGCATATTCTGTTCTTTTTCTAATAACTCAATCAATACTTAACCAATTATTGAAATTCCTTTTCCTATTGAAATTAGACACATAAAATTATAACAAATGAAAATTTTAGAATTTTTGGATCACTGAACAATTATTGGTGAATTTCCAAAATTAAATTACTGCTTTAAAATCTCTATCCAGACATGCCCTATTTCTATGCCTATAATTAATTTCATACTCATCCAATTACAAAAACATTTTACATAAATTTATATAACATACAAATAAATATTTTTTATTTTTAACACTTTCTCTAATTCAAAATTTAATGTCCTCAAATTAATAGAATTTTATAACCTATATTCTGTTACACTATTATTCCAGTCAATCTACACGTATGATCTAATATCTCATAAAAAACAATTCCAATTATAAAACCCTTTTACAATATTATATATAAGACATAAATGAACACTTTTCATGTTGACCATATCTTCTAATTCTATCTCTATCAGTCTATACAAACAAAACACAGTAGCATTATTTAGAAAATCTAATTCCAGATTAGTCACAGTTTTTATCCAATAACTCTTTCCTCACTTCGAATTTTCCAAATTCCTTTTACAGAAATCTAATTAACACATTTGTATACAACTTTTATGTATTAACTATCTTCAAATTCATTCATTAAAATTTCAGAATAAAAGCTTCAATTTATTGTCTTAAAACAGAATTCAGAAACTATATTAACTCTAGCTCATTCTTTGCATTTTTAACTTAATTACCTCAATTATTTGCCAAATAAAACCTTAGAACTCTTAAATTCAATCAAATGACTAATTTAGGAGGCTTTACCTTGAATTACATACTTGGATTTCCCTCTCTTTTCTCCATCAAATTGCTTGAATATAAATTTTCTTCCATATTTCTTCCTCACTCTTCTTCCTTCTTCAATTTCCTACCTATTTTTGGTTGATTCTTTCGAAAGGTTGTCTAATACCCTATAAATTCCTAACTCACATGAATGAATTAGTTCTCAATATATGGATACAAAGTCTTGAAATGATGGGAAATAATTTTAGAGACACAGTCAGAAAGTGAACTAGTTTATTTTTCGAAAATTGACAGTGTTGGGAACACTGCCGAGAAATTAGCAGTCTGGTCAACAGAAGAATTTCTGAAGTTGACCTGGGGGTAAAAGATCACTATAATGCATGTGTAATTTTGATAAAAATAAAGAAGTGAAAATCATTTAGGAACACTGAAAAAGTAACAAATGACAAAATTGTAAATAAATGAAAGTTTAAGGTGAATAGTGGAAATGGGTCCGTCGGAGTTACAGAATGACTCTGGAACCGTTTTTATAAATAAGTATAAATTAAAATAAGTTATATGTTATGATGATATTATGAGTTATATGATGGTTATATGATATGATGTATTAATCATTACAGCCAATTGCAGTAAATTACAGAATGAATTACAGAATAACATAATGGATGATAACTAATTAAAATGGATAATAGATTGTGGTTTATAGATTCTGCATGTGATACTAGGTTCTACGGGTATCGATCTCCATTGGCATCTCCCATGCCCTAGGACCGTCGCGATCTAGAGACGGATCATGACAGAGGTGGTATCAGAGCTCTAGGTTACAAACAGTGAATTTTAGGTTACAGATGAATAGTACCTAAATTACAAAGGAATAATGATTAAGTACAGAATGGGGTAGAATTAAATATACCATGAAGCATAGGATTTCCTTTATTATCTTTTGCTGTTATCGTCTGTTATATGTTATTATTCTGCGATTTTGTCATATTCTGAGTATGTTTCTGTTTTTCCTGGCAGATTAGAGAGATGTTCGATGATAGGGATAGAGATACCAGGGAGGTAGAGGTAGCCTCCAATGAGACATTGGTGAAGGAGATTGCAGTATCAGAGGGTCCATCTAGATCTCGACGGAATTCAAAGGATTCAGAGAGGGGCAATGACCCCTGGAGAGTGGAGATGATGAGGGGATTGATGGAGTTATGGAGAGAGATGACTGATATGAGGCGGGAACATCAGCATGTACCTCCACCACCTGCTCCAGCAGTAGTCTCTCCACCTGTAGTACTAGAGGCAGTTCCAGTGGTACCGGCTCCTGTGCAGCCAGTAGGGTTCAGAGGGAGCTTGCTGTACAGGGAGGCCTGAGAGTGATAGAGGAGGGTGGTGTATCTATGTTTAGCTTTCTGAAGCTAAACCTACCTGAGTTTAGGGGAGACAGGGGCAGTGACCCTGTAGATTTTCTAGAGGAGGTTAAGAAGGTAGTGAGGAGACTACCATGTTCAGAGTTGAGAGCTATTGAGTTGGTTGGGCTATTACTTAAGGGTAAGGCATGGACCTAGTTTTCTAGGAGGATGGAGCCCAGGCTTTATGGTGAGCACCCACCTAGCTAGATCGAGTTTCGACAATGGCTTATTGATGAGTTTATTACTGAAGGGGTGAAGACCCGTAACCTGATCCGTTTTGAGCAGTTAGAGCAGGGGGACAAATCTGTAGAGGAGTATACGGAGGAGTTTACCAAGTTGAGTAGATATGCTACTCATATTGTACCTACAGAGGCTGATTTGATTAGTAGGCTTCGGAGGGGTCTTCATGCTGCATTACATAATGCTTTACTGGCTACTAAGTTTTCTTTCTTGACGACAGTGATTGATAAGGCTACACAGATGGAAGAGAAGTACAAGATAAAGAGGGCTAAGAGGGAAAAGAAGAGGAAATGGGGTTCAGGATCATAGGTTAGGAGGGGGAGAGCAACTCCCATCCTAGAAAGACAGAGACAGTGCCTCGGTTTGATCAGAGGTCTATAGCTAGTAGTCAGAGGAGGAGGATTCAGAGTAGGGGACCTCCATTAGTTCAGTCAGCACCTGTATATTCTCAGGGTTCTTCGAGACCAGCTGTACAGACACCCAGCATTCCTAGTTATAGGTTTTGTGGTCAAAGACATGGAGGGGAGTGTTGGAGACAGACGGGTGCTTGTTTGAGGTGTGGCTAGCAGGGCCATTATGCTAACAGGTGTCCATTGAGGGCTGATCAGCAGCCATCTGTTACGGTTTCTCAGCCAATAGTTCAGGCGAGTTAGAATATGGGTAGAGAGGCTTCAGGCAGAGGCAGAGGCAGAGGAGGACAAGCTCCCAGTAGTAGTCAAGCTCTAGCTGGTAGAGGTCAGGGCAGAGTGTTTGCAGTCAACACCCAGGAGGCCCAGAGATCAGACAACATGGTTATAGGTACTGTTTTGATTCAGAATGAGATTGCAAATTCCTTATTCGATTCTGGTGCTACTCACTTTTTTGTGTCACCACACTTTGCACCTAAATTGAATAAGGATAGGAGATTGTTATATGTACCTTTGATCATTGCTACTCCTATGGGTGATAGTGTTGATGTTGATTATTACTATCCTGATTGTGTTATTGAGATTGATGATAACATCTTGCATGCTGATTTGATTGAGTTGCCTATGTTAGAGCTAGATGTTATTTTAGGTATGGATTGGCTTACGAGGCATCGAGCGATTATAGATTGTTATCGGGAGAGGGTTAGATTTCAGCCTAAGGGGCAGCCAGAGTTTGTGTTTTAGGGTGATATTCAGAAGTTCTGAGTTAATCTGGTTTCTGCTATCCAAGCTCGGAGGATGATTGGGAAAGGTTGTTCAGCCTATTTAGCACATGTGATAGATGTGCAGAGGTCTTCTATAGATCTTGATCAGATACCGATAGTTCGGGAGTTTCTGGATGTATTTCCTGAGGAGTTTCCAGGATTGCCCCCTGATAGGGAGATTGAGTTTGAGATTGAGGTGCATGCACGCACTGATCCTATATTTATTCCTCCATACAAAATGGCTCCAGCAAAATTGAAGAAATTGAAGGTGCAGTTACATGAGCTATTGGATAGAGGGTTCATCAGACCGAGTAGTTCTCCTTGGGGTGCACCGATACTATTTGTAAGAAAGAAAGATGGCTCATTGATGATGTGTATAGATTACAGACAACTGAATAAGGTGACAGTGAAGAACAAGTATCCATTGCCTCGATTAGATGACTTGTTTGATCAGCTGCAGGGTGCCAGCCATTTTTCGAAGATAGATCTGAGGTCTAGGTATCACCAGTTGAAGATTAAGAAGGGTGATATACCTAAGACTACTTTCAGGACCAGATACGAGCATTATTAGTTTTTGGTGTTGCCATTCGGATTGACCAATGCACCGACTACTTTTATGGATTTGATGAACAGGGTGTTCAGGTCATGTTTGGATAAGTTTGTCATTGTATTCATTGATGACATACTTATCTATTCTAGGAGTGAGGAGGAGCATGTGGAGCATCTAAGGATAGTTTTATAGACACTTCGGGAGCATCGGTTGTATGCTAAGTTATCTAAATGCCAGTTCTGGCTAACCGAAGTGTGTTTCCTTGGGCATGTGATATGCAAGGATGGTATTATAGTGGATCCCCAGAAGATCAAAGCAGTGGCTAATTGGCCTCAGCCTACCAGTGTTTCAGAGGTTTGCAGTTTTCTGGGTATGGCTGGATATTACAGGAGGTTTGTGAAGGATTTCTCCCGAATTGCATCTCCATTGACTAGATTGATGCGAAAACAGGAGCGTTATGTATGGACTGATGAGTATGATCGCAACTTTCATACTTTGAAGTATTGCCTCACTAGTGCTCCAGTGTTGGCATTTCCAGTAGAGGGGGAGAAATTTACTGTGTATTGTGATGCTTCTCGGATTAGTTTGAGGTGTGTGCTGATGCAGATTGGTAGGGTAATTGCTTATGCTTCTCTTCAGTTAAAGAAGCATGAAGCAAATTATCCGACACATGATTTGGATATGGTAGTTGTGGTCCTTGCATTTAAGATTTGGAGACACTACTTGTATGGATCGAAATGTGAGATATATACTGATCATAAGAGTCTACAGTATATATTTCAGTAGAAGGATCTGAATCTTCGGTAGCGCAGATGGGTGGAGCTACTTAAGGATTATGATTGTGAGATCCTTTACCACCATGGTAAGGCCAATGTAGTGGATGATGCACTGAGCAGGAAATCGATGGGCAGTCTAGCTCATATTGTGATTGGTAGGAGACCATTGATCCAAGAGATTTGGGAGTTGGCAGATTTGGGAGTGGAGTTGGAGTTGGGATCCCAGGATCGGAACCAGGCTCTGATAGCCCAATTTCAAGTAAAGTCACTGTTACTTGATGATATTAAAATGGCTCAGGACAGGGATCCTTATTTATTAAAGCTCAAGGGAGAGGTACAGAATGGGAGGATGATAGAGTTTACAGTAGAGGATGGGGTGTTATGAGATTTGGGAAGAGGGGTAAGTTATCACCAAGGTTTATAGGCCCGTTTGAGATTTTTGAGAAGATTGGTAATGTGGCCTATAGATTGGTTCTTCCACCTAGTATGAGCCACGTACATCTAGTTTTCCATATCTCGATGTTGCGGAAGTATGTGTCTGACCCATCTCACATATTAGAGGTTCAGGATATGGATCTCAGTGATGACTTATCTTATGAGGAGCTTCCAGTGGAGATCATTGATCGACAAGTCAGACAGCTACGGAATAAGGAGATCCCGATGGTTAAAGTGCTTTGGAGGAATTAGTCCATGGAGGAGCACATTTGGGAGAGTGAGTAGGAGATAAAGAGCAAATATCCATTCCTATTCCAGCAGTGAGGTATGTATCTATTTAAATTCGAGGACAAATTTATTTGTAGGGGGTAGAATATAATACCCTATAAATTCCTAACTCGCATGCATGAATTAGTTCTCAGTATATGGATCAAAAGTCTTGAAATGATGGAAAATAATTTTAGAGACACAGTTAGAAAGCGAACTAGTTACTTTTTCGAAAATCGGCGGTGTCAGGAACACTGTCGAGAAATTAATAGTCTGGTCAACAGAAAAATTTCTGAAGTTGACCTAGGGGTAAAAGATCACTATAATGAATATGTAATTTTGGTAAAAAGAAAAAAGTGAAAATCATTTAGGAACACTGAAAAAGTAACCAATGGCAAAATCGTAAATAAATGGAAGTTTAAGGTGAATAATAAAAATGGGTCTGTCGGAGTTGCAGAATGACTCTGGAACCATTTTTATAAATAAGTATAAATTAAAATAAGCTTATTGACTCCCGACTTTGAAATCCAAATCCTGACAGAATTGACATAATAAATTACAAAAGATTTTAGACCAAAATATGATATATGAAAGTTTGAGGATTAAGTTGTAATTTTCCAATTGATTTTTTGTATAAAAGCTTATACTTAGAAAATTTTGCCCATCTTCTTCTTTTTCTTCTCTTATGGATGAAACCCATTCTTCATATTCTTCTCCAAATTTCTTCATTTCCAATCAAAGTTTGTAAGGAAAAATCATAGAATAGTTGAGTTTTAACCTAGCCTTACCATTTCCCTCCATCAATTTGCTTGGAAGAACACAAGATTTCTAGGAGAAACTCTCCAAAGATTTTGGCAATAGCAACCATCCAAGGTAATCAATTAGTTTGTTTGATTTTATGGTTTATTTAAATGAATTTGAGGTTGAATTTGATGGGTTATTAGTTAGATTGCATCAATTGATGCAAATTGTTAGAAATCTCCAAATTCCTAAACCTAATAGAAGTTGTGTAACTTAGCTATGTCAATTAATGTTTGATTATGTTAATTGATATTAGAATTAGTCAATTGGTGGTTAGTAGACAACTAATTGATGGTTTGTTTGATGTAGAACTCAATTTGTGACAAAGGTGTGCTTATAGGCTCCATTGGTGATTTTGGTTGGAATTGAGCTTTTCAAAGCTATTTGGAAACTTAGGTGAGTCTAATATGCATCTAATAACATGCCATTTGTATTGGAATTGAATTTGGAAACCCATTATGGAATATGAGTTTTGGCCAAAATGAATGCACTATTCACATGCCTCGAATTTGCTTAGTTTTTGCCTTGTTTTTCATAGCCACATTGAGCCATTTTAATGTTGTTTATTATTGTTTCTTTGATGCCTATACTATTATTGACAATGTAGCTTGATATTGATTGAATTGGGCAAGTCAATTTTGCACCCTAACCTAATATATTGGCTTGCCATTGTATGCCTACCATGTGTTTGATGAAATGCCTAGCTTATTTGTCTTTGGCCTATTGCTTTGTATTCCATAGGCCTACCATTTGAATGCCATTGTCGCCAGCAATGTTGGCATGCCAATTGGCCTACTATTTTCCATCGCCGAGCCAACTTTTGTTCCATATCTTTCTTAATTGTCAAACCATTTGTCATTGATTATATATTACCTATAGCATTGCCATTGATCTTTTTGATAATTGAATTGACTGATATTTAGCTTATTGATATAGAGGATGTCATTGTTGCATAATGGTATCCATTGACTTGTTGTTTCTTTCTATTGATCCTAATATGGCTAGACAGAGCTACCGACCCGACAGGGTAGTGGGAAAATACTGTCGGTGATGTGCACATTGTATTATTGATGCCTTAGCCAGGAGGGCTGATGGCCTGGACATAAGATCTAATCAGTCTTATGCTCACTGATATTGATATGCTACTGGAGACCTATATGTTCACATATGGTCCATACTGTTTACTAGAGATTGTATGATTTCATACAGTCCATCCTTTTATCTGTCTTTCCATATGATACCGAACCTGTATATTATTCCTTGGCTATTCTGTAACCTGACATTGACTCTGTTTACTGTATCTGACTTATTGATACCATTGCGCCATTATCTACCTACTATTTTATTGTTGATGCCTATATATTCACTAAGTATCTTATATACTCACCTTTTCTTTGTTTACCCATTTTAGGAGAGAAGTAGAGTGCAGAATCCTGTCATCTATCATCCGAGGATTTCTGCTAATAGTCTGATGTATATTTTTTTATTTTGTATTATTATTATTTTGATGTTCATAATCTAGCTGCTCCATGGGGTATGTATGGGTTAGTTAGGAAATGAACATGTATATATGTTATGATGATGTTATGAGTTATATGATAGTTATATGATATGATGTATTGATCATTATATCCAATTGCGATAAATTACAGAATAACAGAATGGATGCTAACTAACTAAAATGTATAATATATTGTGGTTTATAGATTGTGCATGTGATAATGGGTTCTACAGGTACCGATCGCCATTGGCATCTCCCGTGCCCTAGCCGGATCGTGACAGGTTAGAAGACATGTTTCTTTGGCTTTTCTCTTCCTCCATGGTTCGGTTCCCCCTCTCCAAAAATGGCAGCCAACATATACTTATCATCTTTTCAAAAGCCAACAAAAATTTGAAGATAAAAAAAATAAATAGAAAATTCTAGAATTTTGGTGATTTGGCACCTTTCCAATTAATTAATAAATTAATTATTCATTTTCTATCAAAAATTCACCTCCACCACTATCATGGCTGGCCATCTAGCTTGTTTCTAGAATGGGTGGGTCCCATAACTTTGTTTAATTGTACTTTTGGCCCAAAATTTTTCTTATTTGCATTTTTTACCCCAAAACTTTATGTAATTTATTTGGTCTATTATGTTTAGATTCAACCTCAAGTGTGGGGAGTGAAATACCTTATTTTAAGTTGTTCTATCATTTAAAAATAGTTCTGGGTCATTTTTGGATCCCAAACAGTGGATTTCCAAAATTGCTCCCAAAGTTGCCTTTATTTACAATTGTGTCATTACTTTTATTTTCAGTGTTCCAAAATATTTTTTAACTCTTTCTTTTCACCATAATTTCACATAAAATTAACTTATTTCATCCCCCAAGTTTGGGTCAAAAATTTTTAATTTAACCGGACTGCTATTTTCCTGGCAGTGTTTCCAACACTGAGGATTTTCGAAAAAGTATTTCATTTGTATTCTAACTGTGTCTCTAAAATTATTTCCCATCATTTCAATGCTTTTAAACCATAAACTAAGAATTAATTCATGCATACAAGATGAGACTTCCCAGGGCATTACACCTTATCCCTGAATCTTCTAAATGTTGAAAGTCAACCATAACTGCAGTTAGGTTGACTCGGTCTCCCACGACCACAGAACTAGCAAGCTCTTGTCTCAATCCTAGGAGCCTCCTAAAAGAATGAAGGTATACAACCCGGTATTCAGGGACAGTTAGAGCAGCATTCAGATTACTTCTAAGGATGGCACTGAATTCCTCAAAAGTATGGCATATTGCCTCTATGCCTGCTCCAAATTGGAACACGTGGTCTACAGGATCCCAAAATCTAAGACAAGCATTCAGAAAATCCCAATCTACTTTCACACCCCTCAGAGTCAGAACAAAATTGACCCATACTTACTTAAATTGATTTTCTCGACCTTGTCTATGTTCTTGGTCCACAAAAACATATGGTGGCTGTAGTAGGGTTTCATGAAAGAAATTTTGAGTGAAATAAAACAAAAAAGACAAAAAAAAATGTTAAGAAGTGTCAAAAGGAGTCAAAGTTACTTTTTTTAGAAAAGGGGATCCCATTTTATAGAAAAACGTGTCAAACAGGCTGAGGCACGCAGGTCCGATGCAGCACCGCCATAAGCACTTGGCGGCATCATCATAAGTCATGGGCGGCAGAACCACCACATGGTGGTAGCACCGTCATGCCCTGCAACATGCCCAGGGAGGCACTGCCATAAAGTTAGGGCGGTACCGCCCCTTCGGTCCGGCGACAGTGAGCCTTTTGGGTGGGATTTTTTCAGATTTTTGAACTTTATTTTCAAAACTTAGGGTTTCGGGGGCATTTTAGGGCATTTCCAAAAATTTTGATTTTTTTTAAAAAAAATACATTTAATTTCATTTTCTTTGGACTAAATTTTTTTTTTATGGCATTTCATAGCATTTTTAGTTCGCATTCATAACATGGGAAGTCTAATAAAACATCATAAAGTTCATGCATCATGCATGCATCAAACATCGTTCGTACATCATAGTTTAGACAAAAAGGAAAATCAAAATAAGAAATAAAGAAGCTCAGACATGGCACTAGTATCTTCGACGCCGACGGGGGTCCTCTGGTGGATGAGATTGATCAGTCTGGAACTCAAGCTGAGTCAGCATACTCGACAAAGCTAGCTCCATTCTACATCCCACTCAGTAGTTGTGACAGGCCCACTCTACGGTAATCTATAGAAAGAAAGATTATCAGAGGCTTAGCTAGGGATCTTTTCTTAAAGCAAAAGCCAAGAGAAAGAGCATGAACATACCTCAAGGTTATCAAGGAAGTTTAGTGCAAAGGGATGAACAGCATCCGGAAGATGATATGTTTGTATCTCACCATGTGAGTTGATGTAAAATTGTCACGACCCAACTTAGGAGCCGCAACGGTCCTAGGGTACAGGTGTTGCCAAAGCTATCAGTACCATGAAGAACCCAATTAACTATACTATATGGCATGTAATTCATATAAACAGCTTAAATAGCTTAACAATGCTGAACAATATTCGACAGCATCTCCTCTATAATATGGCTAATCCCAGCTGTAAAACATATAAATAATACTTCCAATATCCATCAACATCAACTCTCAAGTCAATGATCCCTCTGGATCTCCATTATCATCTCAATATATATATATATCCATATATCAAGTCATTTCCATACATAGCATATCATATATATCCATAATATAATTATTATGCAAGACTATGAAAATGCAAACACACACATATATATACATGCCACTCCTTAATTTACAGTACCATAGAACTTCTATACTGTACAAATATTTACATATACTTTTTAGAGCTTAATTATTACATGTTCAACTAGTATAATTCCAAGGCAGGAGTAGGAGATGCCAATGGAATGCATGTCTCACTGCAGACCTGAAAATTGTAAACCACTAAGGGGGTGAGTATAAAAATACTCAATGAATCCAAATGTATAAAAATGCAGTAAATGATCATGAAACCATAGTTGCCCATATATGGCCTATAGGATCAATATAAGATAGCAAGGAATTATTGAAACAATAATTTGTATAAGTATCCATGTATACATCAATATAAGTATCCAGTGTACCGTTTAACACACATATGATATAACAGGATTGGGATATTTCTGTAATTCAGTATACAAGCATTATCATAAAGTGCATTAGGGAATATAACATCCCTCCCTAGTAGGGGTCCCACAAATACGCTGACCACGTAAGGGATATTTTCCTTACGACTAGAGAATATAACATCCCTCTCTAGCAAGGGTCCATAAAACACCAGTGTGTACACCGTCGATGGAATATACTCGCTATACCATCGAAATAGCCCTGTTATAATATCATATGGGTGTGTCTCCATATACAGTAAATATAACATATTTATACCTCATATAGCTGTAGAACAATCATATGTATATATATATATGAAGAATAATATAACAAAATTGGAAGATGTCAAAAAAAAGCCCGGCGAGGCCCAGTTGCGCTGCCGTAACTAGCACTCGTCGTTATTGGTCCGTTTTGGGATTTTTGAATAGTTTATGGTTAACTATGTTACCAAAGGATTTAGGTGGGCCATGAGGTACCGTTTTAAAACTTAGGTCAAGACTAGATGATTGGGCCAAGTGGTGGCCCAATTGGCTTTCTAGATTTCATTTTATAGACGAACAAAGTTTAGGTCGTTTCGGTGGGCTTA
The DNA here is from genome assembly GCA_948193065.1 of Aleurites moluccanus. NCBI lineage: Eukaryota > Viridiplantae > Streptophyta > Magnoliopsida > Malpighiales > Euphorbiaceae > Aleurites > Aleurites moluccanus. The sequence continues at coordinate 819 of CANXYC010633472.1, read as the reverse complement.
TTTATGGGCCAATTTGCACTGTATGTACTGTAAGATATCAAATGTTGTTTTATCAGTCCAAATGACTTTATATATGATATATGATGCAAATCATGCATGATTATACATAAGGACTCACCTCTATCACAAGTAAACCACTTTTCCCCCAATTCAATGCTCCCGAGCCCTAGTCGGTCCGCTATTCAACACTCCGAGAATGAGTACTTGATGGTTCACCTATTTATATATATAACGCTCCGATAAGACTTGTAAACATTACAAAATACATAATACACATCAAATCATATAAAGCATACACATTATACCCTATAGACCTCACTTTGCACATTTTATACATTTTTCATTTCTTTATGCAACAAACATATTCTATCACCTCATATAACATACATTACACATATTCATCACTTATATACCATATTAATAACTCTTATATACTTGGTTCATCATTTCATATCTAACATACACCATATTCAAGTTTATCTTCAAAGTACTTATATCAATCATCTTTTACACACCTAAACTTATACATTTCTATTATTTTCAATACTTAACCATATCCAAACTTTACTTTATTAATCACATTAGCCTAACACCTTAAACTAAAAAAGTCAATATTATTCCACTTAAATGAAAATCATTCTATTCATCCATTTTTCAACACCAATCCATCAAATAACTTATATATGCATCAAATGTATAACATTTAGGCATTTAAACCTATTAAACATCAAAACACAAAACACCATTCAAGTTTACTACATTCGGCCAAAGTGAATGTTCTTCCAAATGAATTTCTTTCCATCATTCAACCATTAATTC
>CANXYC010633438.1:0-12061 GCA_948193065.1 Aleurites moluccanus | reverse complement strand
CATCAAATCTTCAAATTAACTAACTAACACCATTTACATTCCCTTAAATCATTTTCTACTTCTAAATATGGTGATAATTCCATAAGAACTCGAAGGGCTGCAAAATGACCATTTTGCCCCTAGTTCACAAAATTTCAAGTTGCTTCCAATTTCTTCCTAACAGCCTTTGATGTACTTTTACATGTGTAAAACTATCTAAAACATGCATATTCATTCAATTTAAGCAATAACATGCATCATACATAGCATATAAATAAATGAAAAACCCCTTAGGTTTGCCTCTTTAAGCTTATGTTCTAAGCCTTTAAGCTAGGGTGTTACATTAAAATACTAGACCCAATTGAAAACTTTAAAAGTTAAAGATTTGCCGATTTTTGGAAAGTAGTAAAATTGCTACATGAGATGTTTAGCAATTTTATAAATTAATTCATAAAGATAATTTTATTTATTTATTTTAATAATTATAAATTCATTTCTGAACTTTTAAAATAAATTTAGAATTTATTTAGAATCAATTCAATAAACCAAATCCAAACCGAAAGAAAAAAGCTGCGAAAAGTAAGCAAAAAGAATTTTTGTAATATTTTTTTTTTTACATTGTTTTTAGAAATTACATTATGAATGTATAGTTGGAATGATGGCATAGATATGGACTTGACTAATATAATTATTCATGCATTTAATTAATTTGGGCATGTGTGCCCTGGTTGCCTTTTGGATGGTTGTAATAGTTAGTTTAAATTTCTTTATTTTTCAAAAGTTATATAAAAGTAGTTTTACATAGGACTTAGATGTAATACCCTAGAAAGTTCTAACATATATGCATGATTTAGTTCTTAGTATGTGGTTCAAAAGTCTTGAAATGATGGGAAATAATTTTAGAGATACAGTAAGAAAGCAAACTAGTTACTTTTCCGGAAAGCGGCGATGTCGGGAACACTGCCGAGAAATTAGCAGTCCAGTCAACAGAAGAATTTCTGAAGTTGACCTGGGGGTAAAAGATTAATATAATGCATGTGTAATTTTGGTAAAAAGAAAGAAGTGAAAATCATTTAGGAATAATGAAAAAGTAACCAATGGTAAAATTGTGAATAAAAGGAACTTTAAGGTGAATAGTGGAAATGGTCTGTCGGAGTTACAAAATGACTATGAAATCATTTTTATAAATAAGTATAAATTAAAATAAGATTATTGACTCCTCACATTGGAATTTAAATCCTGATAGAATTGTCAGAATAAATTACAGAAGAATTTGGGATCAAAGTGTAATATATGAAAGTTCGGGGATTAAGTTGTAATTTGACAAATTGATTTTAATATATATTCAACACTTAGAACAATAGCTATCATCTTCTTCTTTCTCTCATTTGTGGTTGAACCATTCATTTCTTCTCCTCCCATCTATTTCTTCATTTCCAACTAAGTTTTCTTAAGAGAAATTCAGAGAAAACTTAAGTTTAACTATTGTTCTTCCATTCTCCATCCTTAGATTGCTTGGAAAGCTAAAAGAATTCAAGGAATATCTCATCAAAGATTGTTGCTAGATCACTCATCTAAGGTAATCCATTCATTTGTTTGTTTTTATATTTTAATTAGATGATATTTAGGTTGAATTGATTGGATTTTAGGTTAATTGCATCAATTGATGCAAATTGATAGAAATCCCTAATTTTCCCTAACCTAATTGATGTTAATTGTCTTAGCTATGTCAATTAGTATTAGTTAGTGTTAATTGATGTTAGAATATGTTAATTAGAAGTTAATAGGTAACTAATTGATGAATGGTTTGGTGTAGAATTCAAGTTTTGACAAGGTTGCGTTATTTGGCTCCATTGGTAGTTTGTGGTGGAATTGAATTTTCAAAAGCTATTTGGAAGCTTAGGTGAGTCTTATATGCATCCTTTAACATGCCTATATCATTGAAATTGAGATTGGAATTCATATGTGAAAATGGAATGTTGGCCGAACCATATGTACTATTCACATTGCCTTATTTTGTTTGATGCCTATTGTATAATTACAAATGTGGCTTGTTGTTGATTGAGTTGGGCAAGTCAAATTTGCACCTAAACCTTACCTATTGGCTTGCCATTTTATGCCCACCAAGTGTTTGATAAAATGCCTAGTTCATTCTGTCTTTGGCTTATTGTTTGCATTCCATAGGCCTATCATTTGAATGCCATTGTCGCCAGCGACGTTGGCATGCCAATTGGCCTACCGTTTTCCTTTGCCGAGCCAACTTTTATTCCATGTCTTTATTGATTACCAAACCATTTACCATTATTTGTATGTCACCTATTACAATGCCATGAATCCTATTGATACTTGATTGATTGATATTGAGCTTATTGATATGGAGGATGCCATTATTGCATAATGGTATCCATTGATATGTTGTTTCTTGATATTGATCCTAATGTGGCTTGACAGAGCTACCGATCTAACAGGGTAGTGGGAAAATATTGTCAGCGATGTGCACATTGTATTATTGGTGCCCTAGCTAGGAGGGGTTATGGTCCTGGCCATAAGACCTTATCAGTCTTATGCTCATTGTATATTGATATGCTACTGGAGACTATATGTTCACCTATGGTCCATACTGATTCTACTGGAGATTGTATGATTTCATACTGTCCATCCCTTTATCTGTCTTTCCATATGATACCAAGCTTATGCTTTGTTCTTTGGCTATACTATACCCTAATACTGATTTTCTATACTGCGGTCTGACTTATTGGTACCATTGATCCATTATTACCTATTGTTATTGATGATGCATATAGATTCACTGAGTATCTTATATACTTACCTTTTCTTTGTTTATCCATTTCAGGAGAGGAGTAGATTGTAGAATCCTGTCGTCTATCATCCGAGAATTTCGGCTAGCAGTTTTGATGTATATATTCTGATTCTGTAATATTATTTTGATGTTCATAATCTAGCTGCTCCATGGGGTATATATGGGTTAGTTAGGAGAAGAACATGTATATATGTTTATGACGATGTTATGAGTTATATGATATGATATAATGACTGTTACAGCTAATTATAGTAAATTATAGAATGAATTACAAAATAACAGAATGGATGGTAACTAAGTAAAATGGATAAAATATTATGGTTTATAGACTGTGCATGTGATACTAGGTTCTATGGGTGCCGGTCGCCATTGGCATCTCCCGTGTCCTAGGACCATCACGATCCGAAAACGGGTTGTGACAGAGGTGGTATCAGAGCTCTAGGTTACAAACAATGGATTTTAGGTTACAGATGAATAGTACCCAAATTACAAAGGAATAGTGACTAAGTACAAAATGGGGTAGAATTAAGTATACCACGGAGCATAGCCTCCTTTGACGTTTTTTGCTGTTATTGTCTGTTTTATGTTTTTATTCTGCCTTTCTGTCATATTTTGAGTATATTTCTATTTTTCTCGACAGATTATAGAGATGTCTGACAAGAGGGATAAAGATACTAGGGAGGAAGAGGTTGCCTCTAATGAGTCTTTGGTGAGGGAGATTGCAGTTTCAAAGGGTCCTTCTAGATCCCGATGGACTTCAGAGGATACAGGGAGGGGTGATGACCCCTGGAGAGTGGAGATGATAAGGGGATTGATGGAGTTACGTAGAGAGATGGTTGATTTGAGGCGGGAGCATCAGCATGTACCTCCACCACTAGCTCCAGTAGTAGTGCCTCTACCCGTGGCACCAGAGGCAGTTCCAGTGGCACCGGCTCCTGTGTAACCAGTAGGGGTTCAGAGGGAGCCTGCTGTACATGGAGGCCGTAGAGTGATAGAGGAGGGTGGTGTATCTATGTTTAGCTTCCTGAAGCTAAACCTGCCTGAGTATAGGGGAGACAGGGGTAGTGATACTGTGGATTTCTTGGAGGAGGTAGAGAAGGTAATGAGGAGACTACCATGATCCGAGTTGAGAGCTATGGAGCTAGTTGGGTTGTTACTGAAGGGTAAGGCATGGACCTAGTTTTCGAGGAGGATAAAGTCTAGGCTTTATGGTGAGCATCCACCCTCATGTGCTGAGTTTTGGCAGGGTCTTATTGATGAGTTTATTACTGAGGGGGTGGAGACCCGTAACCTGATTAGATTTGAGCAGGGAGACAGATCTGTTGAGGAGTATATAGAGGAATTCATCAGGTTGAGTAGGTATGCTACTCATATTGTTCCTACAGAGGCTGATCTAATCAGTAGATTTCGGAGGGGTTTGCATGTTGCACTTCATAATGCATTATTGGCTACTGAGTTTACTTCTCTAATGATAGTGATTGATAAGGCGACACAAATGGAAGAGAAGTATAAGACAGAGAGGGCTAAGAGGGACTAGAAGAGGAAAGAGGGTCCAGGATCTCAGATTAGGAGGGGGGAGAGCAGCTTCCAGCCTAGGCAAGCAGAGCCAGTGCCATAGTTTGATCAGAGATCTATAGCTAGTAGTCAGAGGAGGAGGATTTAGAGTAGGGGACCACCAGTGGTTAAGTTAGCACGTGCTTATTCTCAAGGTTCTTCGAGACCAGCTGCATAGACACCTAGTATTCCTAGTTGTGGGTTTTATGGTTGAAGATATGGAGGGGAGTGTTGGAGACAGACTGGTGCTTGTTTGAGGTATGGCCAGCAAGGCCACTATGCTAATAAGTGTCCATTGAGGGCTGAGCAACAACCATCTGTTACAATTTCTCAGCCAGTGGTGCAGATGAGTCAGAACATGGGCAGAGAGGCTTCAGGCAGAGGCAGAGGCAGGGGAGGACAAGCTCCCAGTAGTAGTCAGGCCCCAGCTAGTAGGAGTAAGGGCAAAGTGTTTGCAGTCAACAACCAGGATGCTTAGAGATCAGACAATGTGGTCATATGTACTATTCTGATTTAGAATGAGATTGCAGATGCTTTATTTGATTCAGGTGCTACTCACTCCTTTGTGTCACCACATTTTGCACTTAAATTGAATAAGGAAAGGAGATTGTTAGATGTACCTTTGATGATTACTACTCCTATGGGTGATAGTGTTGATGTGGATTATTACTATACTAATTGTGTGATTGAGATTGATGATAACATCTTGTGTGCTGATTTGATTGAGTTGCCTATGTTAGAGTTAGATGTTATTTTGCGTATGGATTGGCTTATGAGGCACTGAGCGATTATTGACTGTTATCGAAAGAGGGTTAGATTTTAGCCTGAGGGGCAGCTAAAGTTTGAGTTGCAGGGTGATATTCAGGAGTTTCGGGTTAATTTGGTTTCTGCTATCCAGGTTAGGAGGATGATTGGGAAAGGCTGTTCAGCCTATTTGGCATATATAATAGATGTATAGAGGTCATATGTATAGCTTGATTAGATACCGGTAGTTCAGGAGTTTCCTGATGTGTTTCCTGAGGAGTTGCTAGGATTTCCCCCATATAGGAAGATTGAGTTTGAGATTGAGGTGCATGCAGGCACTGACTCTATATCTATTCCTCCATAAAGAAAGGCTCCATCATAACTAAAGGAATTGAAGTTGCAGTTATAGGAGTTATTGGATAGAGGGTTCATCAGACCGAGTAGTTCTCCTTAGGGTGCACTGGTATTGTTTGTAAGGAAGAAAGATGGCTCTTTGAGGATGTGTATAGACTATAGGCAGCTGAATAAGGTGACAGTGAAGAACAAATATCCATTGCCTCAGATAGATGACTTGTTTGATTAGCTGCAGGGTGCTAGCCATTTTTTGAAGATTGATCTGAGGTCTGGGTATCACCAGTTGAAGATTAAGAAGGGTGATATACCTAAGATTGCTTTCAGAACCCGATATAGGAATTATAAGTTCTTGGTGTTTCCATTCAGGTTGACCAATACACCGCTGCTTTTATGGATTTGATGAACTATCATTTTATGGAAAAGTTTATTTTTCAGGGAGAGAAAAATAAGAAAATGATAGGGCTTATCTCAGCTATTCAGGCACAAAGATTGTTGAGGAAATGGTGTATTGCTTACTTGGCATCAGTAGTGGACACTACAAAGATACCTAAGGAGTTAGAACATATTCTAGTGGTACAAGAATTTTCATATGTTTTTCCTACAGATCTTCCTGGATTACCACCAGAAAGGGAAATAGAATTTGAAATTGAAGTGTATCCTGGTACAGATCCAATATCCATTCCTCCATACAGAATGGCACCACTAGAGTTAAAGGAGTTGAAAGTACAGTTACAGGAACTGCTTGACAAGGGGTCTATCAGACCTAGTAGTTCACCTTAGGGAGCTCCAGTGTTATTTGTTAAAAAGAAAGATGGGACACTGAGGATGTGCATTGATTACAGACAGCTGAATAAGGTAATAGTGAAGAACAGGTATCCATTGCCTAGGATAGATGATTTATTTGATCAATTACAGGGAGCCTGTTATTTCTCTAAGATTGATTTGAGATCAGGGTCCCATTAGTTGAAAATTAAGAAGGATCATGTTTCAAAGACAGCTTTCAGAACCAGATACGGACACTATGAATTTCTGATGTTACCGTTTGGGCTGACTAATGCACCTGTAGCTTTTATGGATCTGATGAACAGAGTATTCAAGACCTATTTGGATAAGTTTATTATTGTCTTCATTGATGATATTCTTATCTATTCTAGGAGTAAAGAGGAACATAAAGAGCATCTTAGGATCATATTGCAGATCTTGAGGGAGCATCAGTTATATGCCAAGTTTTCAAAGTGTGATTTCTGGTTGACTGAGGTAGCATTTTTTGGGACATGTTATTATCAAAGATGGTATCAAGGTTGATCCTCAGAAAGTGGAAGTAGTGTCTAATTGGCCACGACCCACTACAGTGACTGAGGTGAGGAGTTTTGTAGGATTAGCTGGATATTATCGGAGATTTGTTAAAGACTTCTCAAAGATAGTTGCCCCATTGACTAGGTTGACTCGAAAACAGGAAAAGTTTCATTGGAGTGAAAATTGTGAAAAGAGCTTTCAAACTCTTAAAACTTGTTTGACTACTGCTCTAGTGTTGACATTGCCTATAGAGACTGGTATATTTGCTATATATTGTGATGCATCTAGAATTGGCCTAGGATGTATGCTGATGCAGGATAGGAAAGTAACTGCTTATGCTTCACGACAGTCGAAAAAGCATGAAGCAAATTATCTTACCCATGATTTGGAGATGGCAATAGTGATTTTTTGCTTTGAAGATTTGGAGACATTATTTATATGGGGTAAAATATGAAATATGTACAGATCATAAGAGTCTTTAGTATCTACTACAGCAAAAAGAACTGAATTTGAGACAGAGGCGATGGGTTGAACTATTAAAAGATTATGATTATCAGATTTTGTATCATCCAGGGAAGGCTAATGTGGTAGCAAATGCACTTAGCAGAAAATCTATGGGTAGTTTAACACATGTGATTGTTACAGAGAAACCTTTGGTGCAGGAGTTTAGGGAATTGGTAGCAACGGGATTAACTATGTGTTTTGAATTACAGGGACTGGAACAGGTGCTGATAGCACAATTTCAAGTTAAACCCTGGTTATTAAATGAGATAAAGAACTTCCAGAGTAAAGATGCACCACTAATGAGGATTATGAAGTTAGTTAGTGAAGGTAAGGCTCCTAAATTTACAATTAGGGACAATGTATTGAAATGTAAAGATAGATTATGTGTACCTGACTGTGATGGGTTAAGAAGACAGATTATGGAGGAGATTCATTATGCTCCATACACCATTCATCCTAGAGTGACAAAGATGTATCATGATCTGAAGAAGCATTATTAGTGGCCTAATATGAAGGGTGACATAGCTAAATTTATGTCTACTTGTTTAGCCTGTCAGCAGGTTAAGGTAGAACATCAGAAGCCATCTGGTCTACTACAAGAGATTCAACTACCAGAATGGAAATGGGAACAGGTAACTATGGACTTTGTGGTTGGATTGCCAAAGACACTGACAGGCTATGATTCTATTTGGGTGATAGTGGATCGGTTGACAAAATCATCTCACTTTCTGGAAGTAAAGACCACCTATACAGCAGTTCAGTATGCCCAGCTATATGTTGATAAGATTGTTAGACTGCATGGTGTGCCATTGTTGATCATCTCTGATAGGGGTACTCAGTTTACTTCTAGATTTTGACAAAAATTCCAGGAGACTTTGGGTACTAAGCTACATTCTAGTACTGCATTTAACCCACAGACAGATGGTCAGACAGAGAGGACTATTCAGACTTTAGAAGATATGTTGAGACTCTATGTGATCGACTATAAGGGTAGTTGGGATCATTATCTGCCATTGATAGAGTTTGCATATAACAATAGTTACCACTCCATTATTGATATGGCACCATATAAGGCACTATATGGGAGAAAGTGCAGTTCTCCTATCTGTTGGGTAGAACTTGGAGAGAAACAATTAGAGGGCCCTGATTTGGTTAGAGAAACAATGGAAAAAGTGCCCATGGTTAAGGAAAGAATTAGGACTGCCTTTAGTAGGCAAAAGAGTTATGTTGATCCTAAGAGAAAGGATGTGCAGTTTAGTGTAGGTGATCATATGTTCCTTAAAATTTCTCCAATGAAGGGATTTATGAGATTTGGAAAGAAAGGAGAGTTGTCACCTAGATATATAGGTCCTTTTGAGGTTAGGGTAGGAAATGTATCCCATAGATTGGCACTACCTCCAAATATGGGACATGTGCACCCAGTTTTCCATATTTCTATGTTGAGGAAATATGTATCAGATCCATCCCATGTTCGTCAGCTACAGGATGTAGAGTTAAATGAGGACTTGGCTTATAAGGAAGTACCAGTCAAAATAGTTGATCAGCAGATTAGACAGCTTCGCAACAAGAGCATTCCTATGGTTAAAGCCTTATAGAGAAATAGGACAGTAGAGGAATGTACTTAGGAGAGTGAAGATGAGATGAGGCTCAGATACCCCAACCTTTTCATAATTCAGGTTTTTATTCTACCTTATTGCATTAAGTAAATTCGAGGACGAATTTAATTGTAGGGGGGTAGAATGTAACACCTCAGTTAAAGCTTAGAACTCGAGCTTTAAAGGGCACCTAGGAAATGTTTGTTTTGTTTAAAAGCTATATGTTAATGCATGTTTATGCTTAAATTGAATTTATATGCATGTTTTAGGAAGTATTATACGTGTAAAAGTGCTTTAAAGGTTGTTAGGAAGAAATCGAGAAAAATTCAATTTTGGTAAACTAGGGGCAAAATGGTCATTTCACATCCCTTCGAGTTTTATGGAAATTAACATGATATTTGAAGGTAGAAAAGAATATTAGAACATGAAAATGATGATATTTTATTTATTTAAAGTTTTGTTGGAGAATTAAACCCGGTAGAAAATAATTCCCGGCAAGCTACTCAATTGAGGTGCTTCATTTGAACTAAGGGTAATTTGGTCTTTTCCTTTGGAATATGGACTTATATGGTGTATGCAACCTTATGGTATCATTTTAGGCTTGATTAAATCTAACCATTGGATGAAATGATGAAGAAATGGATGGTTGGATGGCTAGGTTTTACCATTTCTATCATAAGCCAAATGTATGAGCCTTTGATATTTAGTTAGATTTTTCCCACCACTTCACCATTCTTATCTTCCTTATCATAAATCACCAACCATTTTTCTCTTTCCTCTTCCTTAAGTTTCGGCCACCATTGCTAATGATCAAAGGTTGATGAATTCTTCCATTTTTTGATAGAAACTAGTTAATTCCATTAGCCTAAACACAATTATAGCCTTAGATTTCAAGGAAAAAATAAGAAAAAGCAAAGAATCAAAGCTTTGAAGATTTTGAAGAGCTTTTGATAAGTTAATGGTTTTGTGATTCTTTTGATTCAAATATGTTATTAAGGTATTCTTTGATGTTTATTAGTGTTCAAAACATGTTTTGGATGGAAGAAGTTCAAAAAGTTGGAATGAAACCCTAATAGGAAGAACTTTGAATCAAAGTGATGTTTTGATGAATCTTTTGGTTCAAATGATGTTTATTTGATGTATTTAGTATGAATTAATGGTTAAATGATTGGAATAAATCCATTTGAAAGAACTTTAGCTTTGGCCGAAATATATGATGATGAACAATGATGTTTGATTTTGATGTTTAATAGGTTTAAAGATTTGAATGATGTGTTTAACATGAATTGATGGTTAATTGATGGAAAGAAATCCATTTGGAGGGATTTCTCATTTGGCCGAAATATTGAAGTGTGAATAATGGATTAATGCATTGATGTTTGATAGGTTTAAATGGTTAAATGTTATGCATTTGGTGTATATATATGTTGTATAATTGAATGGTTTTGAAAAATGGATGAATGGAATGATTTCCATTAAAGTGGAATAATATTGACTTTGTTACTTTAAGGTGTTAGGCTAATGCAATTGAAGAAGTAAGGTTTGAATATAGTTTAATGGCATGAATGATGTAAATGTATAAGTTCAAATGTGGAAAGGTTGAATGATATAAGTCCTTTGAAAGCATACTTGAAATTTGATGTATGTTTAGTATGAAATGTTGAACTAAGTGTTTGGAAGTTCTTAACTTAGCATTTTAATGATGAATATGTGTAATGTGAATGAAATATGATGATGGAAATGCATTTGATGTATAAGAGGTATGAAAAGTGTCAAAGTAGGGCCTTTGGTGAATAATGTGTGTTTATGTGTGCTAATATGCTTTGATATGATTTGATATGTGTTTTAGTGTATAAGGAAATGAGTATAAGTCTTATCAAAGTAATTTGGTTATTATAGGGGAAAGCTCCAAAGTGAGAGCCGCCGACGGCGGGTAGCGGGCTGGCTAGGTTTACTGGGGGAAATATTTAAAGTTTTTGCTAGAGGTGAGTCCATATATATGATTCATGCATTGTTCATTCATAAGTCATGCATTTATGCATATGAAATGATATCCTTGATTGAAAACCATTAATGAGATATTTTTCAGGAATTTTGCTAAAATGACCTAAAATAGCGCTGCCGAAATGCTTAAAATTGGCCTAAACTTTGATTTGCTATAAAATCCATTTTGAAAGGCTTTTTGATATCAAATCAAGCCAAATTGCCTGTTATATATATGTATTTGTTATTGGTATAAAGAGAATGCCATGGAAATATTGATTTCAAGGCAAACTAGAAAGTGCTTGAAAAATGAGAAACGGACCCGTAATGTAGGGGTGTCAATTGCGCTGACGCAACTGGGCCCCGACGGGCAAAAATTTTATATTGAGCCAAACTCTTCCTTTGGACTTTATAATGTTATATATCATCATTCAAGTCATATTTGAGACTTATATTGATATATTCATGCTATATGAGACATTTGCATAAAATATGTTATAACAGGACTACTTCGATGGTGTAGTTATTAATCCATCGGTTGTATACAAAGATATATGCTATGACCTCTGCTAGGGAGAGGTAAATTCCCTATGCCATGGTAGGCAGTGGTTGGAAATGGGTGATTAGAGGGATATGTGATGGAAGAGAAGTAACAATACAGTATTATGATATGATATGATATGTTATCCTGTTATATTATATGCATTATGCTTCATGATATGTATTTCATCATTCTATCACTAGTATTCATATTTACATATCATTAATGGGTAGACGTGACTTTTCATGAATAATATTGCATACTGATATATATTGATTCACTGAGTATAATCTTATACTCACCTCTCAGTGGTTATATGTTTTCATGACCTCGATGAGGCAATCATCCATTGGCTACATTACCTTCAAACTTGGATTACCGATGTATGTATTGAGGTTACTCCTATGTATAGAAGTTCTTTGGTATATAATGTATATAGGGTTTAGATTGGCTAAGAGTATAATGTTAAATATGATCAGAATGTTAATCAAGTATGATATGAAAATGTTGATATTGTACATATATGATATGAGATATGAATGTAAATTATGAAGTGCTTATTGAGTTGTGATAGATCAATGGATTTTAAAAGGGGATGTATGCTTTATTAGAAGTGTAATTTTTATGTCTTACGGATATCTTAAGTCAGAGTTATAAAGGAAACTCTGTCAGTTTTTCTGTAAGAATTTT
>CANXYC010633414.1:0-11675 GCA_948193065.1 Aleurites moluccanus | reverse complement strand
TATTTTTATATATATATATATAAAATATATTTATTTGATAAAAATATATAAATATTTTTATTTTATATTATATATATATATATATATATATATATATATATATATATATATATATATATATATATATATATATATATATATTGCAAGAAAACATAGTTATAAACTTAGGTTTAATTTGATATAGCTTATGAAAATGGCTTTTCATACGGAAAAAAATTCTATTCCTAAAAGTGATACTTTCAAAAGCAATTACCTGTATATTTGTGTTAGGTAAAATACAATATAAAAACTGCTTATAAACTAATAATAGATAGATTTATTATTTTTAACAAAAGTGAAATATATTTTTGTTCATTAATTTTTTAAAATCAGCTACGCGTTTAATCTAAAATTCAGCTATCTTGAAAAATTTTAATTTCTAACTTATTCAAAAAGTTGAATTTTAGCTATCCAGATAATTGTTTTTATTAATTTTGATATTTACCAAGCATTATAAATTGAGCCAAAATCAATTTTTCATCCAAAAAAAACTATTTTTTGCTTCTTATAAGCTATGCCAAACGGGCACAAAGTTGTTGTTAATGGGAAAATAATGATTTTTTTATTGATTGCATCAAGAAATTTGGTTAAGAGTGGGTTCTTAGAAGCATTTTTTTTTTTTTTTTAGGGTATAATGTCTTTGATAGAAGTCATATAATCATCAAATGTTTGTTTCCCTTTAACACATGATAGCTGCATTTGTTTCATTAACACATCAATTTCATACCCAACATCTGTAGACTATTGAAGCTTCTGAGAATGAGAGTCAAAAACAAAACCTAGACACCCAAAAAAAACCATGCATTTTGTGATCACAAATTCATCCATTTTTCTTGATAGCAAAAGAAAGAAACTTTTAAGGGAAAAAGACATTCAATTTCACTTAATAGGGCAATTGGCTCAAATCACATAAATATTTAGACAATCTATTTTGAACAAGAATATGTCAGCAAAACTATACCATTTTTAGGGCAGGATTGCACTTAATGTATCTTTCAATTTTCAACATTAGCATCCTAACAAAGTTGATTAAACTCACTAATCACTAATTCTCTAAACAAAATTCACTAATCACTATAAAAATCTATTCCTCCAAAGCTGATATATAAACTATTACAAATCTAATTAAATGGGTTGATACTCTTAAATCTTAATTATAAAATGTTAGTTAAATAATTAGTGTAAACCATAAATAAATAACTTATTAGATGTGCTATGAAATATTTGCGAGACTCTTCTCTTCCTTCTCAAAGAAACGTATATGATTATTTAACTGGATGAGCTTTCAAATTTAACTATGTTATGCATGTCACTCATAATATTGAATTTTTAAAAGAATGATTGAAAATTTTAAATTTTATTAATTAAACTTGATACAAAATTTATTTATATCAAATTAAATTTAAATGAATCAGTGAATTGACTTTTAATTTAACCGATAAATATACAAATTATTTAAATTTAAGTTATTTTAAATTTTTATGAATTTAAAATTTTTTAAAATGATTTTCGATAGAATAATTTGAGATTAGGTGAAAAATTTTCACACTTGATTACAAGGGTTATTTTTTTTTTTTAGGAATTATATATCAAGAAAGAGAGAATCGATTATGAGTCTTTTTTTATAAATAAATATATATTTATCATTAAATTATATTTCGATGTGCAAACTTTATTATAAGGTTATAACTTTTAATATTGTCATTTACCTGCAACTACCAAAGTTGTTTATATTAGGCATTGCCTTTCTTAGTACAGTGACCTATCTCATAGTTGGGTCTAAAAATAAAAATCAATAAAAGAAAAAAATATATATCAATTGACATGAATTTCCACAACAAGAGGTGTAAAGGAAGCAACCTTCGAGGAAATATGGTCCCAGCTGCTCACTTTTCTAATGGGCGTACGCTACAATGTCTTTGCATTCCTCAAACCCTTCTCCACACGTCTAATTCTGTCTACAAGGAAAACCCTCATAATCACTATTTACCTTCAATTCTATTCAGTATTTGTGGGTGTTTGGATCCTCTGTTGAGGAGGATTCAAACACCCATTAATTGAGAGTAAATAATTAAAATTTTAATTTAAAATTATTTATTTGAATATTTAAAAATAAAAATAAATAATAAATTTTAAGTTAAATTGAATTTTTTATAAGTATTAAAATTCAGCTTATTTTAAATTTTAATAAAAATACTTTTTGAAATTTTTTATTATTTATAATATTTTTTTTTATAATTATTCTTAAACGGAATAGAATATCAATACGCCCTTCATTTAATGGTATTGACTATTAGTCATTTTGAAATTGAAATTTTTTAAAGAGAATTTAATAGAAAATAGAATATCAATACCCATTTTATTTAATAGTATTGACTATTAGTCATTTCGAAATCGAAATTGAAAAAATTTTAAGAGAAATTATTAATTAGAATTAAAATGTCAGCTAATTATGCTTAGCAGTCAATTCACCAATAAAATTATAAGACATAATTTTCTGTCATTAGAAGTATACATGTCCATTGGGGTTGAGCGGTTATTGTGTATTTTTATACAATAGTCTCTCATGTGTCTCATTTTAATTAGTTAAAAAATTTTATAAAATTTTTTAAAAATTATATTTTGATAATGTTTGATATAATGAATTTATTGATATATTTTTTATGCTAAAAAAAATTATTCGAATATCTAAAAATATATTATAAATGCATTAAATTTATACCGTTAAATATAATACATAAAATTTATAATGCATTTTTAGATATCCAAATGATTTTTATTTAACATAAAAAATATATTAATAAATTCATTACATCAAATACTATCAAAATATAATTTTTAAAAAATTTTATAAAATTTTTTAACTAATTAAAATGAGACGCATGAGAAGCTGTTGTATATTTTCTCTCTTTCATTATGTTGGTCTCTTCATCTTCTTATTAAAAAAAAAAAAAAAAAAAATCACCCACTATTTCAATTTTATTTGTTTGAAGGGATGTTGTAAAGTTTTATCAGAAAGAATTACCCAATGAATTTAATAAAATCTCACACCATTAATGATTGTAATCAACCTTTAGAGAATGCATAATTTGAGTTCTAAGCTATATATATATATATTGTTGGAAAATACCCAATTTGTAATTTTTTGCGTCTCCATATTATGATTTTATTGGTTATTAAAGGAATAGACTACGAGCAAAGTATAATGAGCTGGCATTTTAGTCCTAATTAATAATTTTTTAATTTTAAATTTAAATTTAATTTATAATTAAAATTTAAAAAAATATAATTTATTAGAAAATAAAGAGAAACTTAAATTTTATTAATTCAGTAGTATCTTTAAATCAAAATATTAACAAGCCTATTTACAAGGCCAATAAAATCCTAGTGAAAGTTTGATAAATTAATAAATAATATATCTAAAAATTTTATAAATCTTTAAAATATAAAAATATATAAAATCTAATTAATGTATGCTTTAATTTATAAGAATTAATTTTAAATACCATAAATATAATTATAAAAAATTTCATATTATATATTAAATTTTCAATTCATATTTTTTTTTATTTTTTTTATTTAACAGTAAAGTGATATTATAAGTCGATTTTTACACTTCATATATATTCATTTATTAACTGAATTAATTTTTGAAATTACTCTATTGTAATTTCCACCTAAAGAAAAGTCTTTTCATTTATAAAAATCAAATCATATTTTAAAATAAGGAATGTGTCTATATGAAAGAATTGATTTTTGATTGATATACTAATATAATATAATTTCTACAATACATATCTCCAAAAATACATTTTTACAAGAGTTTCCCTTTACAACTTTCAATGGCAAAGATAAATTTCATAACATGCATGCCACTAAAAACTCAAATGAAACCAGCAGTTTCCATGGTGGTAAGCATGAAAGTGCAATAATAAGATTAAATCATTTCTATAACTTAATTTTTTTTTCTTTTAAAATTCATAATAAAGAAAATAAAGTTATAGCCCATATATATAATTTAATGTGATAACATGTAAATTTATAAATTAAATATTTAATAATAATATATATAACATCATGTATATATTTAATAGAAATACATAAAATATAATTATTTTATTAAAATCAAATTACAAAATAATAAAATGGGTTTATCTATTCCTTTTTCCATCCTAATTACTAAAAAAACAAAGAAATGAAGTGATAGTAATTATAATGAAATAATTTTTTTTTAAATTCATTAATGGGAAATATTTATTCTTTTTAACTCAATAGAATAAAATAAAAATTAACTCATAAGAGTTATAGTATGTTTTTAGGAAAAAAAAAATTTGATTACAAATATTACTATATTTTCCACTTTTCTTTATAATAATTATTTGTAAATTTTTGTTTAGTTTAAATTTAGCACTAACTCATAAGTTTACATGAGTTTCATATTTGTTGAATGTTAATTACATAATAATATAATATATATTTTTTAACATTAATTTTATCGATGAGAATCAAATTTAGAATTCATTTTTAAAATTGTCTTATATTTTTATTAGATTAAAATATTATTAATTATATAATATTAAGTTAAGAGGAATTTAATATTTTCTTCATCCTACAATAAATGTTATAATTTTCTTTTTAATATATTTTAATTTAATTATTTTATTTTTTAATCCAAACTATATTTTATATTAATATTACAATAATATTCTTATTAAATAATGTATTAAAAAATATAATATAAAAATGCAATAAATAAAAAATTAAAAATATGAAAAAATTAAAAAAATGAAAGAATATTAAAATAATAAATAAATTAAAAAAGTTAAAATAAATAAAATGAATTTTTTTAATAATTATATATTTTATAATTATAATATTTATTGTAACACAGAAAGAACGAGTATTTAATTATTAGTTATAAATTAACAATAATGTTATACTAAATAAAATTATTAATAATTAGTGTTTTTAAAGTAGTCATTAAAACATCAATAGAAAATAAGAAATTTACCCTTAACTTATCGTTGAACCATAGGGGATGGTAAGGCAATTAACCATAGTTAAGAGGAAGCCGAGGTGAAAAAAAAATGGCATCTCTAATGTAAATAATTACAATTTCTTGCTTTCAAAATGAAAATATTTTTATTTAATTTCATTTATATATGAGCATTAAAAGTATGTTATTTAATATATACTAAAATATAATCTAACGATAAATATATATTTTTTTGAATAATAGATTTAGTGATTTTCTTCCTAATATAAAAAAAAAAAGTTAATTATTTTGAGATTTCTATATTTTGATAAATTATATTCAATGGTCATTTATTTTCAAAATTATAATATAAAGTTCATGAATTTAAATTTTGTTATAATTTGAAATTCTTCCGTCTAAATTTTTTATTTTTTTCGTCAATTAAAGTATAAATATCAATTTTCACTTAAATTATTTAAAAAAAAAATATTATTTAATTTATAAAATTTAGTGAAATTAACACTTAAATTTTTATTTTTCCAGAAATTAGTTATTGAGTTCCTGACACTTTTGTCGCCATAATATTTCTTATTTTCTATCAATTTTTTCTTATGTCATTCCATTAACCTTTCATTATTTTTTTTTTCATTTTTCATCGCTATCAAATTTTTTATTTTTCACACAATTTCATTAATTATAATACTCACACACAAATTTTTCTCCTTTTAATTTTAATAAACTAAATTTTACATAATTAATTAATTCATTAACTAATTAACGAAAAAAATAAAGAAACTTCACAAAATAAAGAAAAAACATGAAAATATTTAAATATAAGCTTTTTGCATAAAAAAAATGAAAAGAAAATGAAGAAAAATAAAAGAAAATGAAGGAAAATAAAAGGAAAATGAAGAAAAATATAAAATAATTGGGGACGAAGGTATTTTAAAAATTTAAGTTATTTTATTTTTTAGTTTATTTAATATAAAATATGGAAAAAAAATTATAAAATTCTCAAATATTAAAAATTTAATAACTATTTTTTAAAAAAATATAAATTTAAATATTAATTTCACTAAATTTTAAAAATTAAATAATATTTTATCTTAAATAATTTAAATAAAAATTGGATTTTTACGTTTTGAATGATGAAAAATTTGAAAAATTTGAACGAAAAAATCTGAGATATAATGAAATCAAAATGTAAAATTTTGTTAATATAATTTTAAAATTATAAAAACTACTAAATATAATTTATCAAAATACAACCATCTAAAAATAAAAAAAAAATACTGCCTAATAATTTCTCTCATTCACCACCAAAGAGACATCTCATCCCATTATAAAACGTATAGATATAAAGCAAACAGAGACACCTCTTCTCTTCTCTTTCTCTCATTAACTATTCTTCAACAAAAAGAAAAAATTCCCTTTCTTTTCTCTTATAATTAATTGCCTTCTACATTGGTTAAATTTGCAATATTTTTATGGGTTTTTTGGCTTTTGTTTCACTCTTTGAGAGAAACAGAGCAACCATTGATCAAAAAGTCACTCTTTGCTCTCCAATTTCTTCTAAATTTTGCTGTTTTTGGCTAAGAAACTGTGAAATTCTCTTCAATTATTGACGGATGCAGATGGATTTTGAGCAATCATGGCCTTGTATGATGTGTCATCTTCATTTCTTAATTGTTATATCACGATCTGTAACGATCATAATGTACAGATGATAAAAGCTGTTAAAGCATGTGTTTTGGATTTCTTTTTTCTTTTTTCTTTTCGCTTTTGGGTTAGATTATTGTGCTTCTTTTGGATTGTGTAGTTAAATCTATCATCTGATGTTGGTTTTTATGATCTGGGTATGTTAAAAAAACATTGAAAGATTTTTTTTTTTTTTTTGGCTTTGGTATTGAGTGCTGATAATCACATATATACCCTGTTTCTGGGTTTTGAAAGATGGATTCTGATTTTGCTTGTGTGGGTCATTTTTTATCGGGTAAACAAGACTTTTTTCGTTGTAGCGAGTTTACGTGAACAGAAGTTTCTCTTTTGATGTTGTAATTCTTTTCTTTCTGGGTTTCTTTTGGGTGTGGGAATATCCTTTCATCCAAGAACAGTATTTTTCTCTTCAAAGTTATCTCTTCTTGGAGAGTCATTTACAATTCATCATTTTGATCATATGATATTTTCGAGCTCTCTGCTCACTGTTTCTCAGTTATATATTTGCCATTTCTGCTCCAATCCAATTAGATGATCTTAATTGCTTTGGCCAAGCTTAAAATATTGGGCGATCGGTTCACACTTTTGCTTTTCTGGGTTTTATCCTTTTTGCTTGGTCTTTTTGTTAGATGATCTAATTCATGTAGTTTGCTTAAGTGTTACCCCTTATTTATGTGTCAATTGATACATTTAAACACCCTTTTTTATCTGTTTTTCATCAAATTGGTTGAAGTTTTCAGATAATTTATGTAAGGAGATTTTATGGGCATTTCTTTTATTTGTAGGTTTGAGAATTGAAGCTTGCTGATTAGTGCATAATTTAAGGTAGATACTTTGTACCAAGACTATTATTCACTATATAGAACTAGTGCCAATATTAAAGTAAAGTTATAAACTTTAGTTGATATGTTGGATCATTGGAGAGGCTAATGTGGTGAATTTTGTTATCTGTTTTTCCATTAAATTATCCAGAAACTTAGATAATCTTCTCCGCCAAGTTTGGGCACTGCAATAATTTTTAGCAGTGCCCATGGATGCCACAACGAGTGGAACCTCAAGTATACAATATCATAACATAACTGACCAGCCCATTGCTGCTATTGTTGCTGCTCCTGTATCCACATTCCAACGAAATCAACGCCATTGTTTCGGGGACTCCACTCCTGGAGAATTCCCCTTGGCCGCTAATCCATCCATTGTCCTCCATGTCCTCACTGCTTGTAATTTGGATCCCCAAGATCTTGCAAAACTAGAGGCAAGTGCTCTTTTGCTATACTATTTAATCATGAAGCTAAATTTACTGCTAGAATTGATAGTTCTGCTGATTGATTTTGATTGTGCTTATTGCAGGCAACATGTTCCTTCTTTAGGCAGCCTGCAAATTTTTCCCCTGACTATGAATTGTCCATATCTGAGCTTGCAGCTCTAGATATGTGCCAAAAAAGAGCCATATTTAAGCCAATGACCCCAGAAGAGCGTCAAGATTTGAAGCAAAGATGTGGGGGCTCATGGAAACTGGTCCTGAGATTTTGTTTGGCTGGAGAAGCATGTTGCAGGAGGGAGAAATCCCAGGCAATAGCAGGACCAGGTCATAGTATTGCTGTGACATCGAAAGGAGCAGTGTACTCCTTTGGCTCTAATAGCTTGGGACAACTTGGTCATGGCACTACTGTAGATGAATCGCGACCTCAACCAATCAGGTTGCTAATTCTATGATCATTACTTAAGACCGGATATTGTGAATGCAGGAAAAAGCAGAGGGAGATAGTTGTCTAGAGAAAGTTAATGGAACTTCGCTATGTTGCAGATCCCTGCAAGGCATTCGAATTATCCAAGCAGCTGCTGGCCCTGGCAGGACAATGCTAATTAGTGATGCTGGACAGGTTTATGCCTTTGGAAAGGATTCCTTCGGTGAAGCTGGGTATGGAGTTCAAGGAACTAAACTAGTAACAACTCCACAGCTGGTCGAGTCTTTGAAAAACATATTTGTGGTACAAGCTGCAATAGGAAATTTCTTCACTGCTGTATTATCCAGAGAAGGCAGGGTTTACACATTTTCTTGGGGCAGCGATGGCAGACTTGGTCACCAGACTGAGCCAAATGATGTGGAGCCCCATCACTTGTTGGGGGCACTTGAGAATATACCAGTGGTACAAATTGCAGCTGGATACTGTTACCTTCTTGCTCTGGCTTGTCAACCTAGTGGCATGTAAGTTGCTCCACCTGTTTACCTTAAGGCAGCATTCTAAGATAATTGATAATTCCTCTAAAAGTTGTATATTGGCATAGGTGAATGTAAAATCCTTAAGACAGTTCTCTAATTGATTTCATCTGACAACTTCCTCATCTGGCTTCTTGAACATGATTACTATTTTATTTGTTATATGGATGTTACTAAGCTATGTGCTATTCTTTTTTACATATCAGGTCAGTTTACTCTGTTGGATGTGGTTTGGGTGGGAAGCTGGGACATGGGTCAAGAACTGATGAGAAGTATCCTCGATTAGTTGAACAATTTCAGCTTTTGAACCTTCAACCAAAGGTGGTTGCAGCTGGTGCTTGGCATGCTGCTGTGGTAGGGCAGGATGGTCGGGTTTGCACATGGGGTTGGGGACGTTATGGGTGCTTGGGTCATGGGAATGAAGAGTGTGAGTCAGTTCCTAAGGTGGTGGAAGCATTAAGCAATGTCAAGGCTGTTCATGTTGCTACAGGTGATTACACAACCTTTGTGGTTTCTGATGAGGGTGATGTATACTCATTTGGTTGTGGTGAATCTTCTAGTCTTGGACATAATGCTGCTGCTGCTGCTGATGGACAGGTCTGCCTCCCTTCTGCATGATTCCATATTTTCTTACTGATCAATTTGGTGATACCTAATATAAAGGGAAAGAAAGTGCTTTCAAGTCCTGAATATACACAATGTTTAAAAATAGGCCCTCAAACGCAACTTAAAATCATTAATGAATTCCTGAATATTTATGAAATTACCAAGCCATTCAAGAATTGCTTCACATGTTTTCTATTTTCCTTAAAACATGAACTTGCTGCCTGTCTAATGATGGGCAGTCACTGTTTTCTTTCAACTTCGTGTCTGTTCAGCTGACCTTATAACAACCAACTGTTAGTTCTCCAGATGTGGAAGATTTGCATACCAATGCCAACTTAACCTATCGGGAAAGTGATTGATTGTCATATCATCATCGATGCATGCTGCTATTGCTAATAGTGATAGCAACACCGAGGAACTGAAAAGAATTGATGCTGCATTTAGTAATTGTAGTGATTCTCAATTAAGTTGCATTGCCCTTCACAGAAGTTGTACTTTGGAAGTGTTTATAGAATGCTGTCTTTGCATGTGACTTCACCAAATTATGCTCATTATCTGTGTTTCCTTCCTCAGGAAAATATGAATGTTAATGTGTTGAGCCCAGAACTAGTAACATCATTGAAGGAGGTGAACGAGCGAGTGGTGCAGATCAGCCTTACCAATTCCATATACTGGAATGCTCACACATTTGCACTCACTGAATCTGGGAAACTATACGCATTTGGTGCTGGAGACAAAGGGCAGCTGGGAACGCAACTTATTAACCAGTCCGAAAGAGGGAATCCAGAACGAGTCAATATCGATCTAAGTTAGCCATATTATGATTAAAAATGATTTCCCATCCTATTTCTTGCCCTTTAACTTATCACTCTGCATCAGCATTACACTCTGCATTTAGTGTCTAGATTTCCTTGTTTATTTTGAACATAGAAAAAAACAGAAAGAATTGTGAAGCTTTAATCATTTAGGTAGTAGAATGATCCAAGCTGATACCTGCATTGCTTTGAAATCTGATCTAAGAAGAAACAAATGGGTTAAAGCTTGGGCCTTCAAGTTGTTAATAGTTGATACATTTGTATGCTGATTTCTATTCTCAATTCAAAATTTATGCCATCCTTTTACTTGTGACAACGTAGTCTTTAGGCTTCTGAGGTTCTAAGGCTGCCTAACCCTTCAACGGTGCGGGTGTAAAATTATCATATACTTTATATAAATTATTATTATTATTATAATTGATTTTTAAATCAGTATCTCCATCAATATTTTTATGTATATATTAATATAAAAATTTAAATTATTAATTATAATATTTCATAAAAAAAATTATATGAAAATATAATAATAAAAATATTATTTTATTTTATTATTTATTACTTTAAATATTTATTTTTATTATATGAGAAATATAAATTTATTAAATTTATATAAAATAAATATTAAAAATTAATGAAAATTTATTAATATATATAAAAATCTGTTAATTTTTATAAAAAAAATTTTAAAATAAAATCTTTAAAAGTCATTCATTAATTCATAAAAATCATTAAAAATTTATAAATTCTGTTGAAATTATTCACTTAAAAAAAAATCATAAAATTTTAATTGAATACATCTTCTTAAGGGCTGTTTGGTTGGTCAACTAAATACTCATAATTGCCGATTGTCAATATGCGCGTCGCCAATTGGAAAAATTAGTAATGTTTGGTTGGCCAACTAAAAATTTCGATTATGGTAAAATTTCTTTTTAATCGGCAAATTTTATAAGCAGCTATAAGCTGCTTTTAGCTATTGGCGATTTGGCAATCGCACTTTTATATCAATCGCACATTTAGCTATCACTCTGCCAAACACCCCCTTAATCTCTTAGAATCTAATATTATTAATTGTTTGTAAGCAAAGAGAGGTAATTAAAGGAATTAAATTTATTAACAAGTTATAAAATTCTTGATTAAAATTGAATTGAATCTCATGATATTTTTCAAATAGATAGCCTTAAGATTTGGGCCGTCACAGGACTCATAACTTTAATAGATGAGAGAACAAATCTAATATGAGAAGATAAATCAAAATAATATTCCCACATGAAATTGCTCTCCACTATATATATATATATATATA
>CANXYC010633411.1:0-10508 GCA_948193065.1 Aleurites moluccanus | reverse complement strand
ATATAAATATCTTCACATTGATAATTGCCATTACAACTATTATTATGACATTTCAAATAAATTTGTATTATACCTGATAACGTCATACATACTAATATATATATATATGGTGAATTAGTAATGCATCTCATGTTTATAAATCCACTCAGTATTTTGTACTCACCCCACCTTGTTGAACCATTTCAGGGAAAGGAGAGTGAGGCACAGATATCCCGGCTACTTGTATATTCCCAGCCGCGGAGCAGATGTATAGCCCTTTCCTAGAGTAGTATAGATTACTCCATAATATTAGCTGTGTATATAAATATTTTGAGTATGTCTTGTGAATATGTAAATGTATAAGTATATGTTGTGATATGTTTGAACATTTTGATATGGGTTTAAATGTATGTTATGCATTCATATTTTAACAGGAGTACAGCTGATATGGTAAGCTTATATGACTGTGGCATTTGGATATATGATATTACAGGGAATCGCTATATGATTGTGATGTGAGTTGTGTTTGGAGGTTGCATAAGGATTTGATATTGATATTAGAAGTGTTTTGTTGTGTTTTCTATTTAGGAAATGTTAATATTACAGGGAAGACTCTGTCCAATTTTCAGTAAACTTAAAGTATTTTTTTTTTTAAAAAAATATGTCATAAAATGATTAAATGAAATGAAGCATGTAACTTGGGTTCTTCGTGGTACTGGTATGAAAAATATTCCCGTGCCCTAGGACCGTCATAGCCCTATAGTATGGGTTGTGACAACAATGTATAGGTATCAAAGAAACACAATTAAACAACGTTAAAATGGATCAAATTGGCGAGGAAAACATGGCAAAAATCAAACAATTCCAAAGGCAATATAAGGGCAATATGGTTCGGCCATTTAGGGTTTTTCACAAATGGTTTCCAAACAACAATTCAATCATTTAGGCATGATAATTGATGCAATGTAAACTCACCTAAGCCTTCAAATAGCTTTTGCACAATCCAATTGCACCAATTTCCACCAGATAGCCCAAATTGCTTACTTTGGAAATCAAGTTTGATCAATTTCTAATTCTACATCAATTAATCCATCAATTAGTTATCCATTCACATCCAATTAACCATTTCTAACATCAATTAACAAAACCTAACACTAATTCAACATATCATATCTTACAACTTCAATTTACCAAAAAAATTTGGGGATTTCAATACAATTGGATAAATTAGTGCAATTAATCATCATACCCATTCAATTCAACCTAAATAACATCTAAATCATCAATCAAACTAAACAAAATCATTCCTTATCTCATACACACCCAAATGGCTGAATGTTCCGTGAAGAAATTCCTCCAAATTCTTCACTCCTCCAAGCAAACTAATGGTGAAAATTAAGAAAGCTTGATTGATTAACTAGTTTTCCATCAATTTCCTTAAGATTTCTATAAGGAAATGAGAAGAACCAAATGGAGAAAGAAAGGAAATGGAGTTCGGAAATGGAGGATAGAAAAGAAAAGATGAAGCAAATTTTGGCTAAGGCAAAATTAAATAGAAAAATTAAATGGAAAATTACAACTAAACCCTCAAAATTTCATCCTTTACACTTTGGTCCTTAAATCTTATGTAATTTATTCTGACAATTCTATCAGGATTTAGATATCAGAGTGGGGAGTCAATAAGCTTATTTTATTTTATACTTATTTATAAAAATGGTTCTAGAGTCATTCTATAACTCCGACCGACTACTTTCCACTATTCACCTTAAACTTCCTTAAAATTACTATTACTTTACAAAAATGCCATTACTTACTTTTTCAGTGTTTCTAAATGATTTTCATTTCTTTCTTTTTACCAAATTTACACATAAATTATGGTCATCTTTTACCCCCAGATCAACTTCAGAAATTATTCCGTTGACCAGACTGCTAATTTCTCGGCAGTGTTCCCGACATCGCTAGTTTCTGGAAAAGTTTCAAATTCACTTTCTAACTATATCTCTAAAATTATTTCCCATCATTTCAAGACTAATAGATCACATACTGAGAACTAATTTATGCATATGAGTTATAACTTTCTAGGGTATTACATTTGTCATCGCTTATTTTATCAGTTTTCTTAAACATTTTTCTCATATTTTTTTTTTTTACTATATTCACTCATGCATATTCATAATCATTTACCCTCTTGCCAAAATCAGAAATTCATCCATCGATCGTACCGCTAATTTTTTGCTGCAACGATATCGATACTGATAATTTTCGAAAAAGTTTATCGTTTTCGCTTTAACTGAGTTTTCAAAATTATCATTACTCATTTCTATAATTTTAAACCATATACTGAAAATTTTATTCACAAAAACTTGTTATGCTTTTATAAGGTATTACAAACATGGAATTTACTATCTGTCAATCGACCGTCATTAGATCATTGATTGTGCAAATAATCCTTAGATCTTAGGGGACACGACTGTCTCATATGTAAGTGATTAGGGTTTTCTATTGCTTTCATATGGTGACTCTAATTGGTTATATAGTGAGCCTTGGTTAACTAAATATATAATTTATTCCTCCGAGTAAATGGGGTTCAAGTTCTTTGTTGTCAGGTTCTTCTCGGCTATAAATAATTGGCCAAGGTATCTTAGATTAATTAAAAATATGAGTATCTTAATTAATTGAGGAAAGAACAAAATAATATATTAATAGAATATCAGTATTAGGGTTTGACATCTCGCCAGAATCCTAGCCAAAACCAGGACTTTGTTATAAAGGGGTTCTAATGGATGTTATCATAATCTAAAAGATTCATGGAATGTTAAATATCGTTTGACATTCATTTCTAATTAGGTAGTCACAATATCTTGTGTTAAAGATAACTTGTGGCTTATGGGTATCTATTGGTTAATTGAGAATTTTTGATTGGTAGAGAAAAGTATTTCTCACGATATTTTAGGAATATTATATCCCATTGCTAATTAAACATGAACTTGAAAAGTCACACATAAACAGATGTTGTATGTTTAGACTTATATTCTTTTGATTAATTAATTAATTAAAACAATTAGATAGAGAAGATCCCTAGTATGTGCTGATGTTCAATCCAGTATAATTAAGTTTACTAATTTTGTCCTAATTTGAATTTGTTATAAATTGGAGAAAGGACTTAATTAAAAGACTTTATTGATATTTAGCATGAAAATGAAATTAGTGGTTTTAGGATTGGGTTTCAAAAATCCTAATCCTAAATTGTTTTTAGGGTGTGGGTTTGGTAAATCTGACCCTTAAATTGTTTTAGGGTTACAAATCCATATAGCTTTAGCCAAGTGTTGATTAAAACTTAACATTTATTCATATGTTGACTTAATCAAACTCTTATTAGTGTACATTTATCCATATGTTGACTTAATTAAATACTTGTTAGTGCATCTTGTGACACTAGGTAAAAGTGTACTTTTGTGACATTTGGTAAGATAAGAGATTATCCTTAACCACTAAGTTTGTATCTTTTGATACTTGGAAACATCTAAACACTTAAAAGTGTTATTTTACACTTTACAAGTGTTTTATTTCTCTATCACTAAAATGGTTAGTAGAAAATTAGTTGTCACCAACTATTTCATTTAAGAAAAATAGATGTGCTAGATATTGAATAGCTAACATGCTCATTTTGATGGGAACAAACAACTAATTATTCATCTAATGTTGTTTACTTGTTCATATGCAAGGATCTGTTTAGAATGCATCTTTTTTCATGAGTAGCGCCTGCTATTAAATAAGTAGCAGCCGATATCTCATATTCACTACCGCTATAATCTATCTAGAAAGATCTAGTAGTTAAGTCTGAAAGTGTAGCCCCCGCTACTAAGGATGCAGCGCCTGCTACTATATAATTCACAGCCGCTACACAAGCATTCACAGTCACAAAATTTAAATCCAATTTCAAGAGTTCAACGAGCCAAGAAGTAGCACCCGCTACTATGTAATTCACAGCCGCTACACAAGCATTCATAGCCACAAAATTTAAATCCAATTTCAAGAGTTTAAGGAGCCAAGAAGTAGCACCAACTACATGTAGAGTAGCCCCGCTACTAATTGGGCTCAGAGACATATAAGCACTTTTAAAATTTGGATGATCCTTCACGCCCACTACATATTAAGTAGCGCCCATTACTAAGTAATTCACCGCCACTATAATGAAAGTTACAGCCGTGAAGTTTTCATTGCAAGACTGAGTCATACCTATTACAATATAAGTAGCGCCCACTACTTTGTTCGTAGCCACCGTTGTACCTGGAAAACTGACCAAAATATAGTTATTGCAATGACATGAATTTGCATTAAATGCATATTTAATGCACCCAAATGACTATTTTAAGCTGAAGACTATTTATATGGGTTGGTATGAAGTTAATATATGAATAATAACTATTTATTATGCATTAATTAATACCTGCAAAAGTGTTCAAGTATTCTTGAGCTTATATTGAATTTCTTATTGTAAAGAGAATTAATTGCTAAAACTTCAAGGTTGTTGAAGTGTAATTAATTTATGGGAGTTGGGTAAAAGTTATTGAGTAATTTCTTTCGCATCTCTTATAAATCTTTTGGGTTATGTTTGAGCCTTCTTGTAAAACATTTGTAAGGTTTAGTGTGAGCCAAAACAATTTAAGGTTTGATCTTGAACATGTAAAAGGATCAAAGTTAGTGAAATACTCAAGTATGATCTTAAGGAGTGGACGTAGGTGTGTTTTGGCTGAACCACTATAAATTCTTTATGTGAATTTTCTTTCCTTCCTCTCTTTATTAATTTTAAGTTGTCATTAATTTTTATAAGACAACCAATTCACCTCCCTCTTGTATCACGACCCATTTTCCATATCACAACGGTCATAGGGTGAGGGAGATGCCGAGGTGACCGACACCCGTAGAACCCATCAATCACTACAATGCAATCACAATATCGCAGCAGAAACATATCTTATCCAATATCAATCACATAACAATATATAACTATTCACTCACATAAACACTATTCATTTTGTCACTCTGCCATTCATTATATAAATACTATAATCATATCATTAATAATCTCCAATGTTCCCATACGTACATGTTCATACTCTAACTATACCATACAAAACCCATGGAGCAACTAGGATATGAATATTCAAAAATAATAATACAGTGTTTAATATAATTACACTGCTATGAGACTGCAAAATCCACAAAGAGTCAAAAGAGCTGGGAAATCTACCTCCTACTTTGCACCTGAGAGGTAAATAGAGAGAGGGTGAGTATATATGATACTCAATGAATCTAATATTTATCGACCAATAAAATGGATAATGGAACATCAATAGCAGATGACATAGATGAATCAAACTGCCAGAATGTTTGTAATACAGAATCAAGTACAAAAGATGACTATAAGTAAGCAATCACATTCAAGAAATACACATCACATAGACAAAATATAAATGACAGATATAGAGCCATGAAATGTATAGAAATATGCCAAACACAAATCACTATATATGTATATAAATATAACATAAAATGGATTAGGTCTTACGACTAGGACATCCCTTCCTAGTACAGGGTATCAATCAATACAATGTGCACAAGGACAACAGTATAAACTCACTACCTTTTCAGAATGCCAGCTCTATCAAATCACCTCGGAGTCAATAGAAGCAATAAACACATCAATAGATACCATTTCAGAACAATGACATCAACAATATCAATAACTCATCAGAAATCAGTTAGATGAGCATAAAGCCAATAAGACATCAATAATAATTGATTAAACAATGACCAAAGGTCTAATGACCAAAAAAGGGAACAAATATAATTTGGTCATTTGCAGCCAAAAAGTTGACGCAATTGGCATGCCATTGTCGCTGGCGATGTTGGCATTCAAATGGTTGGCCTATGGATTTTTCGTCATGGTTTCAGTGCAGTATTGACATTGCCCCAATTATCAACAAACATGTATATAGAAAGTAATTTATAGGCAATAATCATAAATCAATAATCTTCAACAAACATATCAATTTGGCATGGAAAACAAGTCCAACACCAAAGCATAAAATCTGGCAAAATATCACAATTAGGGTTTGGCCAAAAAGGGTTTTTCACATATGGATTCCAAATGACATTTTAACAATTTAGGCATATAATTTGATGCATAATTGATGCGGGCCAGTAGATAGAGGAGCGGGCTTTACAGTTTTTGGAGAAGCAAGATAGGGCATTTCGAGCAGGTCACTTTTAAAAGGCCATAACTTTCAGCACAGGATGAGCCACGGGGCCCATGAGTACTTGTTTCGAAGCTCGTTCAGAGATCTAAAACAATGCTAAGGGGACTTAGCATGGCCCAATTTTGACCCCAAAATCATCCGTTTAAAGCCCGAAGGGAGCCGTGAAGTTTTATGCGCATTCGTTTCCTTTTTTTTGTAAACTGTTTTATTTCGTTATTTTGGACCAAGCCTATTAAGCCCATTAGGGTTTTATTTTCCTTTTAGCATATATATATATATGCATGTTCTGCTTTGTAAGGGACAATTTGGCAAATAATAAAAACCCTACTTTCTTCCAATTTCATTTTTTTCCTAGAAAACACGAAGTTGATGCCTATTTCCTGGTATTTCTAAAATCAACAGGTTATAGAAGGCTACTTTCCGATATTCGTGTGCGAATCAACAGATTGTAATAGTGTTTCATTTTTTTCCATTGATATTTCACTGCGTCAGGTGGTATCAGAGCCTGCGCTTTGAAAAGCCATGCCCCTATTACGACAATAGCAGCAATGTCCTGATGAGGGGAACGAGCATGACCTAGAACAAAGGGTGGCACGCATAGAGGAATGATTTGAATAGATGTTAGTGCAGATTATGGACAGAGTGGAAGCCTTGATGGAGACCCATTTTAAGGCCAATCAGGGGCAATGAAATCGTCAACAGAATCATCGTGGTGATTCAGGCAGTGATGAATACGATTTGAGTATAAAAGAGGAGTACGTTGATGAGATACCTTACATGCGTCGTAGACCTGTTGAGGAAGACGATGATTGGCGACGTTGGGAGGTTGGAATGCGAACTGAAATTCCTGAGTTTCATGGCAGCCTTGTACCTGAGGAATTTCTGGATTGGCTAGCTACTGTGGAAGAGGTGTTCGAATTTAAGGGAGTGCCTGAAAACAAACATGTTCCCTTAATAGCAACCAGACTATGCAGTCGAGCTTTGGCCTGGTGGCAGCAAGCAAAACTATCACGCGAGAGGATGGGAAAACTAAAGATAACCTCCTGGGAGAAGATGAAGAAGCATCTGCGGACTACGTTTCTGCCCTATAATTTTCAAAGATTAATGTACCAGCGGTTATAGAATCTGAGGCAGGGAACCAAATCAGTGGATGATTATACCACTGAATTTTACCAACTAATTGCTAGGAATAAGATTCATGAGATAGAAGATCAGTTGGTGGCTTGGTATATTAGAGGATTACGGGTTCAGATTCAAGACACCGTCAATATGTTTGATGTTATTTCTGTTTCGGCTGTACACCAAAGGGCTCTTGTGGTCGAGAAGCAACAGGCTCGTCGAACAAACAGTTTTTGTAATCCTTTAAATCCCACTAGAAATAATGCTTTTGGAAATCCTGTGGTGCATCATGTAAGTAGAAATGTTACTAAAGCTACTAGGAGTGCTAATCAGTTTAATAAGGGAGCAAGTAGTAGCAGTGGTATTAAGTGTTTTACATGTGGAGAAGTGGGTCATAGGCAATATGAATGTAAGAAGGCTGGAAAAAAAGTATTGTTTGCTGAGAATGATGACTATGAGGAAGAACATAATGCTTTTGAGGGACTGCTAATGTATGATGATGAGCCTTTAGACAAAGAGTTTGTAGGGGGAGATGTGAGAACTGCCCTAGTTATGAGGAGGTCTTGTTTAACTGATGACTGGTTGCGTAAGAATATTTTTCA
Source organism: Aleurites moluccanus (assembly GCA_948193065.1). Classification (NCBI taxonomy): domain Eukaryota; kingdom Viridiplantae; phylum Streptophyta; class Magnoliopsida; order Malpighiales; family Euphorbiaceae; genus Aleurites; species Aleurites moluccanus. The sequence goes on along the minus strand of CANXYC010633411.1, from coordinate 2,545 downwards.
ATCTACTTGCACCATTCTAGGCAGGGTCTGTCATTTTGTCATTGATACGGGGAGCTGCGACAATTTAATTTTAGAGGAGGCAGTGAGGAAATTAGATATCAAGACAAAACAACATCCAACTTCATACAAGCTTTCATGGCTTAAGAAGGGTGGGGAGGTAACAGTGTCTAAACGAGCCTTAGTCACATTTTCTATTGGTGCACGATGTAAAGATGTTGTGTGGTGTGATGTGATAACTATGGATGCATGCCATTTATTATTAGGGTGGCCATGGCAGTATGATAGGAGCATACAACATGATGGGTGGGCCAATACATACAGCTTTGTATTTGAGGGTGTCAAGATTGTGTTGGTGCCTAGTAAGCCAACTGTGGCTAAAACCCCACCGGTAGGGACCAGTACTAATCTGTTGTCATTGGTACAATTTGATGAGGAGATGCAGAGTGCCGAAATAGTTTTTGTGTTGATTGGAAAATAGATCACAGAGTCGGCAAGGATTCCAGAACAGGTGGCTCATATACTTGCTGAATTTAATGATGTATTTCCTGAAGAGTTGCCGATGGATTGCCTCCTTTACGTGATATACAACATCATATTGATTTAGAGCCAATAGTTGTTCTGCCTAATAGGCTCCACTACAGAATGAGTCCCAGAGAGCATGATGAGCTGCGTAGGCAAGTTGAAGAGCTTTTAGCTAAGGGCCACATTAGAAAGAGTATGAGTCTTTATGCAGTTCCAGCCCTATTGGTACCCAAGAAAGATGGCTCTTGGAGGATGTGCATGGATAGTAGAGCCATTAATAAGATCACAGTGAGCTATAGATTTCCTATTCCACGTTTAGATGATTTGCTTGATTAGATTACTGGTGCAACTGCATTTACCAAATTGGATTTGAAGAGTGGGTACCATCAGATTCGAATTCGGCCTGGAGATGAATGGAAAACAACTTTCAAAACATGTGAGAGGTTGTACGAGTGGTTGGTAATGCCCTTTGGATTGTCTAATGCCCCTATCACTTTTATGCGTGTAATGAATCAATTGTTGAGTCCTTTCATTGGCAGTTTTGTCATTGTATACTCTGATGACATTTTGATTTGCAATGCTAATCTAGAAGATCACATGCAACATATTCGGGCAGTTTTGGGTGTTCTGCGTAGGGAGAAATTTTATGCAGTGACAACAAAGTGTGTTTTTATGGTTTCCAAGGTTTTGTTTTTGGGATATGTGGTTTCAGGAGATGGCTTGCAGGTTGATGACTCAAAAATAGAAGCAATAAGGCAATGGCCTACTCCAAAGACCATCACTGAAGTTTGGAGTTTTCATGGCCTTGCTTCTTTTTATAGGCGCTTCATTCCTCATTTTAGCAGCATCATGGCTCTAGTCACAGATTGCATGAAAGGCCAAAAGTTTGAGTGGACTACCAAAGCTGAGATGACCTTCCAAGTGATCAAGGAACGCCTAACTACTGCACCAATTCTGGTGTTGCTAGATTTCTCACTACCTTTTGAGCTACATACAGATGCTTCTAAGGTTGGAATTGGAGCTGTTATAAGTCAGAATGGCAAACCTATGGCGTATTTCAGTGAGAAACTGTCAGGTGCTCAACTGAATTACAACACTTACGATGTGGAGTTCTATGCTGTTGTGCAAGCTGAGAAGCATTGGCGCCATTACTTGTTCCATAGAGAGTTTGTTCTCTACACTGATCATGATGCTTTAAGACATTTACAGAAGCAGGATAAGGTGTCTTCGAGACATGCACCCTAGGTTGCATATTTGGAATGGTTTACCTATGTGGTGAAGCATAAGGTTGGGGTCACAAATCAGGTTGCGGATGCCTTGAGTCGCAGAACCAATTTGCTGGTGTCCATGAGAGTTCAAGTTCCTTGACTTGACTCTTTCCGTGACTTACTTGAAACTGACCCTTGTTTTTCTGCAGTTTTACAAGATGTGCAGGCTGGAAAGAAAATGGATTTTCTCATCCATAATGGATTTCTGTTCAAGGGCAATCAACTATGTATTCCTGACTGTAGCTTATGATTGCAAATTATTCAAGAACTGCCCGGGGAAGGGCATGTTGGTAGGGATAAAACATTGCAGCTGGTTCAAGCTTCCTATTATTGGCCTAGCATTCACAAGGAGGTGGAGAAATATGTGCAGAGATGTAGGGTGTTCCAAGTTTCCAAAGGGGTTGCTACTAATGCTAGATTGTATATGCCACTTCCAGTCCCTTCACAGTCGTGGGTTGACATTAGCATGGATTTTGTGTTGGGATTTCCACGAACCGAACGAGGTAATGATTCCATCTTTGTTGTTGTTGATTGTTTTTCTAAGATGGTTCATTTTATTCCCTGCAAGAAGACTACAGATGTTGTTCATGTTGCCCAATTATTCTTTCGAGAGGTGTACTGTCACAGCCCAACTTAGGAGCCATGACGGTCCTAGGGTACGGGTGATGCTATTGCTACCAATACCACGAAGAACCCATTAAATAAACTATATGGCATGCATACACAAATAAGCTTAGTATAGCTTAAGCAAAACA